>NW_019104529.1:854722-889484 GCF_001995035.1 Momordica charantia
TCCTGGCATGCCGCCTCCGCCCAACCCACAGAATCAGCAGCAAAATCAACAGCAATAGTGTGGGTACGCCCCTTTATCTTCGAAAATCAGTAGCATTACTCCCTTCGTGTCCTTGAAATATCAAACAAATTTGTTTACCGAGGCTAGAATTTCAATTCTTCATTTTAGCTGTCGCAACAAAACGTGCGATCATAGAAGTCCAGTATATACCGATCTATACTGTCTCTGCTCAATGGCCAATTTATTATGCATCAGATCAAAATTTAGGAGCACTCGGGTTCTATTCAAATATATTTCCTGGATTCTCGAATTAGAAATTAAATTAGTGTATGGTTGCTTAGGAGTTAGGACTGCCTCTGAAGGTTGTCACTTTAAGCCGTTCAACTACCACTTTCGTGTAGGCGGGCTCTATTTTCGACAAGAATTTTATTCTAACTTATCTCCGGATTTAGTTTCCTTGGCAAGGCTAAGGTTATCTGGATTAAAATCTTGGGTCTACTTTAGGGTTATTTTGCTTGAGAGAAGTTGTAAAATCTTCTAAGTCTAGGAACAGGGCTGAGGTGAGAAACTTGTGTTTTCCTTAGTGTCTCAATGGCGTTCATTGTCTAAATGTATGTTTTTTAACGTAGGATTCAACTTTAGAACTTTTATTTATCTCTTGAAAAGAACAGATGTCTTCTCATTCCCTGCCCTTGTATGTTTTTTTATGACATATGTTCATACTCTTGGGAATCAATCTAGGTTGTTCGATTCTAGATTGAGAACCCAATGAGACGCAACATTAATCTATCTCAATTGTTTATCTTGGATTGGACCTTACGGAACCGCTTCATTCTGTTATGGTAGCAAATAATTATTCATGGAAATGGGTGAAACTTCCTGCCAAGGGACTGATATCTTTCTGACATATTTTATTACTCTTGGTAATCTGTCTAGGATGTTCAATTCTAGAACCAGCTCTTGAGAACCCAACGAGACCCATCAATATTCTATCTCTATTGTATGTTTTGGATCTTACAGAACCGATTTACTGTGCATAGTAGCAATAGTTATTCATGGAAGCGGATTAAATTTCTGCCAAGGCACTAATATCTTTTTGATGAGCCGGCACTGAGAATACCGTTCTGGGCAGAAATAAGATGAATTTGCTTTCAGTTGATAGTTGCTCATGGTGAATCAGTTAAACTATTACAAATATACTGTACTGTACATGATAATTGCTGAAGGAGTGTAACAGTTTGCATAAATGGTTTTAAGAATCAAACCAAATGTGCAAGAAGCTGACATAACCAACTTGGTTTGGTCCCTTTTTTGCTTTTGCTTTACACCCCTAAATGCTATAAGACCACATGACAAAATTTGGAAGTATCACTGACAAAGAACCTAGAAACAAGGTATATTAGAATTGGAGGAAACACCAAGTTGGAAAGATGTAGTAGGTTGGAAAGAAAGTTACAGGATATTTTCTGCCCTGCGTACTTCTTTTGTCCTTCTCTTGTTATTTTGTGCGTAGGAATTAGGAAACTTTTGCTTTAATGGTTCCTATGCAATTTTATAGTACCTCACAGTAGGTTTTTTCTTCACTGCTTTGTGCTCAGGATACCATAGCTTTTCTGATTCTATTATAAGTAATGGTATTTTGATAATGCCCTAAGTGAGCCTGTAAGAAAAATTAACATTGTTGGGGCTTTTGTCTTCCAAATTGCCTGGACAGGTCCTTCAATTAGAACCAAACACTTTTTGTTAATATGAAAGAAAAGAACACAGATTTATTGAATGAAGTACCTGCATTAGGATTTAGTGATTTGACTAAATATTACTATCAATAAATGGTGTGTCTTAATGGTCTCTTGAGATGGCAAAAAAACCCACAGGACCCGATCCCCACGGGTACCCAACCCGATCGGGTTGGGAATCCCCGGTTTGAATGGGGACGGAGTCAAACCAGGGATCTTAGTCGGGGTCCCCGGCGGGGACGAGGAAGGTCTCCCCACCCCACCCCGTCTAATATTTTATTAGTTTTTATATATAATAATATTAATATATTAATTTTAATAAATACTTTTTAATTTTTTTGAAAAAAAGTCCAAGCTCAATGCTCAATTAGCCATTTCTTCCTTTACTTTTAACACCCATTAAAATAAAAAAAATAAAAAATAAATATATTTATCGGAGACGAAACCCATCCTCGATCGGGGAATCCCTGCCCCGTCCCCGCTCCCAAAATTTCGGTAAGGGGTGGGGATGGGGGAAAAATCCCCAACGGGGCGGGGATGGCGTCCCTGGGTCTCCTTGCCAAGTTGCAATAATAAAATAGCCTTTCCAAATAGAAATTTGTTATGCTATTGTTAATTTGTTTTGTATTGCATGAATATTTCCTCCAAGAGGATGTTCATTTTCCAATTTCATAGTTCGTAGACTGCGTAGTCCTTGTTATTGATGATTGTTAAATGACTTCCTCAATTTAAATCTGACATTAACTCAGAAATTCATTGTGATCTTAAAAATTGCGACCATATTGTGGCGCTCTGTGGTTTCTATTGATAGATAGGATGGAAGATGCACTAACCATCGTTTATTCCTTTCTTGATGCCTTGATGGCACTTTGAAGTGTATATTTTATTTTACCACTTAGGAGCGAACTGGTCTGCTTTATGCCCAGATTGTTTGTTCTCCACTTTCTCTATCTCTAATAACAACTCTGTTGGTAAAATATGCCCCTTGCTCACAAGATCTGAATGCTTGATAGGTATGGTGAGGTGGTATAGGCTGTTACCAACTTACCATATGAGTCGTTACCACCTGATTCTTCAAACCAAGACAATATTCTGCAGGATTTTGGGGAACTTTTGGTCATCTTATGTTCTTGATTTTAACATTTTACAAATTTACAACTGTTAAAGAATTCTAAATTTTGTCCAATATTGCAAGATTATCTTTATCACGCAATTTTATATTTTGTTGCCCTCAACATTTCTCAATAATTTTATCATTATTTGTTGCAGACATATTACGTGTGATGCTCTGTGATGGCCTTCAGTGGATATTATCTTGTGTTTGCTTCAACCCGAGTCTCACTTGCCAGGGGCTAAAGCTTGGCTCATCTCCCTGGGTGGAATCTCTCTTCAAATTTGTGTTGATGCTGTTGTAGGATTCGAGAATGTACTGTTATTAGCAAATTGTGGTCCTCATTTTGCAATTTAACCATTAGATATACTTCGAGAGCAGGATTTTAATGTGAATTGCCAATTCCTGATCGCCATGTCTTTAGGTAGATTCACTTGCCCCCTTCACTTTTTAATCTGTGTTAGGCATTATATAGGTCTTTCAATTACTTACGGACCTAAAGTCTGAATACTACGAACTGAAGGTTCTATATTTTGGGACCTCTCTTTTGTTAAAAGGAGAATATCTATATATTTTTGTGCGTTCATGCGAGTTGCATATCATTTTTTTTTTTTGGTGGTGAAAACATTGTATTGAAGATTAAAAGATCTAGGGGAGGAAGAGGCAACTTCTCAAGCCAAAACTTTCCATTTAGCATGAATGTCAAGTAAAGTATGGTTATCTCAGAAAATGTGCAAATTAACTCCAACATGTTGGAGGAATGAGAGCCATATCTTCAAAGATTCATCAACTCTCCTCAAGTCCAAACTATCTAAATAATAATGGTGGTTCTCTATCCCAAAATTTCTTCCTTTGTTTTGTCAGGGACCCAACTGCCAATAATTGTTTGAACCACACAACGCTCCACCTTTTGGGGGGCATCTACCAACTAAGATCTGTAGTTTCACAAAAGAAGGCCAAAGTTTCATAGATATAGATTGATTCACTGCTATGTCACTATACCACCAAGGTGGAGATATCAACAGGCCAGGATTCTTCTTATTGACAATGATGGTATGCTTTGTATGTATCCAAATCTATTGAAATTTTCAAATGAATCTGAATAATTCTTGGGTGAAAAATATTTTAGGTGTCATAAATATTGAAAATGGAGCAGCTGGGAGAGGGTTTTTGTTTAATGTGAAGGTTAGGCCACCATTATTTTAACTGCAATACATGTTTGTTGATTACTAACTTTAACACATGGAGAAGGGGAATCAAAATGTTGCAAGAAAGATGTTTTCTATGGTCTTCATTTCTCAGATGGCGTGAGTGTTTGCATGTTTCTCTTTGTTGAGACATTATAATTTGTTTGTTCCTTTTAGATTTTTGGCTGAAATTTTATGATGGGTTTCTAAAAAAAACATAATTAAAAGAAAAATGATTGATCAAAAGCATCCTTTCATTAGTAGGCATTGTATGTATTTAGAGAGATGTGATAAAGTACATACTTGTATTTGCAAAATGATTGGAAGTATAATGTTATTTCAGAGTTATATTTACCATTTTTACTACCAAATCTCTTCAATCATGTTAGAATTTGAGAAAACAAAATGTTAGTACTTTCTTTCTAAGCTTGTGAAAAAGATGCATATTTCATATAGCAAGTTGTGGGAGACAGGATCTTTTTGTCATTTTTCAAGGTGGGTTTTTTGCTATATATTTACAAAAATGTAGGTAAAAATTTCCTGAATTTTGATATCTTATAATGTCACAAATTCCAAATCTTATTATGATGTGAAGAAAAGACTCAGCTTTAATACTTTTCTTTGCTACACATGGGGGAAGGTTATTAATGAAAATCAAAGAGGAAGTGATGTAAATGATTGTGGAATCAGGTTTCTGTAGAGAAAGTCAAGACTACTTGAAAAATATCCCTCAAATTGCAATGTAGCTTTTATGTTCTTTAGAAATGGTCAGCTACTCATATGATGGGCTTTGGATGGGCCTACCACTTTGACAAATTTTAAACAGTTCTTTGAAGAACAATCATACAATTGATTTTAGAATCCCATGCCTGATAGAGTTGAGATTGTATATTTACCTTTGCCTTTTCCCCTTCCCAACTAACTCATATATCAAACCCTATTACCTTTATCCCAGGTCAATTCTATATGGTACAAATTTTTAATTTTACACCTTCATGTGGATAAAATCACGTAAATCAATCATAGACCACAACATAGCAAGATAGAAGGAGTAAACTGAATTTGATTAAATATGCATGTTCTTCCTTAAATGGCAAGATGGAATGAGTACACTAGGGTGACCGGAAAGATGCCCCTCCTTGAATTAAATTGGGTGAGCATATTAGATCATAACACAATAAGTTTTCTTCTTCAAAGAGCAAGGAAGAATCCACGAAATTTTGTTAGGTAGGTTTGTAGCTCATCTAAGTACAAAATCCTCTCGTGCCTAGATATTCTCATGAATAGATGGAAGAATCTTATGCATAGTTACTCTTAAATTAAAATCCATTTTAAGAAATTTAGCTATTTTTATCAAACGACACTTGAGAAACAGCTCTATATGGATAACACATACTTCATTAAACTAAAATAAATGAACAGCATGCTCTCAACATAATAAAATAATATATCTATTGACTACATAAATGAATATTAATGAAAGAAGTATGTACGGTAGGAGTACTAAAATAGTTTGTCATCAATAGTCGAACAAATTCTTTACCAATTTGGAGAAAGTATCTCACGAGTCAACAATAGTCAAAATTGGGTATCCTTAATTATTCAAGAACCAAAAGAATGCTTAAGTATTTACGACGGGTAGCATGTTTAAATAGGACAAAGTAGATGAGGTTTAGCCAAATACGTCATCTTTGTGATCATATTCCCTTTAACTAATAATACGGTGCTAAGATTATATAATTTTTGCCACAAAGTCCAATATTATACACTAATCAAATATTAATTAACAGTGATTCTCAAATTGAAATTGCAATCATATATCTGTTAAAAGTCCAAAAGACAATGAATTAAATAAAAGATGGTCTTCAATTTTATTCAGACAATAAGGAAAAGAAACAGTGGGTTTTCACAAAAGTAATCTATGATATTCTTCATTCTCTCTAATTGCAAATTAACTATAATAAAACAAAATTAAGTAAAAAAGGGAAACTTGAGATGGAGGGGAATATAATATATATATAAAGACCATATCCACTGAATTCGCACTTTTGGCACGTGCGAGCGCCCAAAGACACCACCGACCCACAATACACACACCCACAACTCTCTCTCTCTAGAAATTTCTCTCTCTCTCTCTCTCTCTCTCTCTCTCTCACGGGTGAGCTTAAAAAATCCGAACGTTGGGAGCAAATGGACAGAAAAAGAAAGAAAAGAAAAGGGCTAAAATTTATGGGTTAGGGGTGAGAGGACCTATCATTTTCTCACACGTACCCCTCTTTTGCATCGCACAACGTCTTTGTTCCCTCTGTACTTCCATGGAATTTCATAGTATACTATATATGTTAATAAAAATTCAATCTTTATTATGAAATCTTAAGCTTAAATTTATGTTTCAGTGTGGGTCATTACTATAATATGAGATTTCAATATTAGAAGCCATTTTGTTTAACATTTTTGGAAATGGCTGTCAGATTTTGTGGTGATATTTGTTTGAATTAAAATTTCCAAAGTTCCAGAAATCTTTTCTTGACACCCAAAAAGTGCCCCTCGGAGTCAGATCTTAGAATAAGAACAAAGAAAATGTTTTTGCCTCTTTACTTGGATTACTGCTCCTTCACTCTCCAGCTCTGCCTCTGTCTGCCTGTATTTATCTGTATTTTCTTCGCCTTTCATTTTTTGGCTTTGATTAAACAAAACGTTCAAATTCACATTACCCAAGAAAGTCTATTTTTTTCCTTTTTTTTTTCGTTTTGCAGATTGGCTATTCCCCTCCCAAGCCATTAATACCTCTTCTTCTCTCACCTCCTTTACCTTCTCTCTCTCTCAATACCCTCACTGGGTGCACAAAAAGTGAGCTAAAGTGGGTTCTTTATCACCGAAAAGAAGAAGGGTCTGTTTTCTGGCCATTATTATCACTTCCCCATTTGAGAGGGGAAGTTTTCATGGCTGTTTTCTTCCATTGTCTTCTTGGAACTATTAGCCCTTTAGATTAGAGTCTCTTGTTTCGTGTTGGTGGTGCATCTCTTGTTCCATTTGAGTACCCAAAAATGACCGTGAGTCTGTGAGCAAGCTTCTTCTTCAAGATATGGAGGGAAGGAGCTTCTGATACACTGAAGAGAGTGTTTTCTTGAGTTTTAATTACTGTTTCCCAATGGATATTATTCACTGTGCCCGTCTACTATGTGTTGTCTGTTTTGGGATGTTTCTATGCGCATCTTGTTTGGACGAATTCGATGATTCAACAGCCGTGTACATTGTAACTCTCAAGGAACCTTCTGCTGCTACTCATTATTATGGGGAGCTTAGAAAAAATACCACTTCTTTTAGAATTGGTACTTCTGGTGGATTAAGCATCCACAAACCAAGGTACTTCTCCATCACTCTCTTCCCCATCTCTTTTATGTTTGCATTCGGCAGCTCTAAGCTCCTCATTTTAATTGTCTACTGGATTTAATATGATGAAAACTTGTGGTATAAGACACTTGCAATTACAGTAATTTTCTTAAATATGAGTTGTTGATATGTTTTCCTTTTGAAGAAGTTTATATTGGTTACTTTTTTCTGGGTTTTGGAAGTATTTCTTTATTGCCTTGTCAAATTTTCTTTTCTTGGTCATTTGGTACTTCTGTTTTGTCTAGTGAGGATGCAGAATTTGTGTTATCATTACATGTAGTCTTGTTGCATGTAATAGTCTTATATCTTTGTTCCTCTGTAATGGAGTTCCATGAAAATTATCCCACAACCTTGTGGAAACTTGTATATCTTCTACCTATTTTGCTAACTTTTGTTTAATGTATTATCAATGGTTTTGTTGTTATGTAGTATAAAATTATTCCCTGGATGAGCAAATAATAATCATTGAAGAGGTTAATATTTATTAGACTATAGTGGTTGTGATTGCTCATAAGTTTGCTCATCCTCTGTTTAATTTATTTCTATCCTCTTACAGGAAGTGTAACTATGGCTTTTTTAAGATTATATTTTAAACTTTATTTTCTAATGTTTTCTATTTAGAAATATATCAAGAACACATCGAAGATATAGCTCTTACATAGCCCGAATTCATGATTCGTTATTGAGGAAGGTCTTGAAGGGGGAGAAATATCTGAAGCTGTACAGTTACCATTTCTTGATCAATGGATTTGCTGTGCTTGTTACCCAAGAACAGGTATAAGATTTTAACATATTCTCTACTTTTTGTATCATCATCATTATTTCCCTACTCTAAACAATGATGGTGTTTAAATGTTAGTGTTTATCTGATAAATTTGCTCGGAAGAAATTATGTACTAGCTACTAACACTTTGGTGTCTAAGAAACGTACTATGATGAACTTTTTACCCTTTGTGATGTCTTTGTATTTATGTTTAAAGATGTATCAAGTAAATTTTAATTTACTGGTATCTTTAAATTTGAAGGCAAATAAACTTTCAAAGAGGAGAGAGGTAGCAAATGTTGTTCTGGATTTCTCAGTTCGAACCGCTACGACCCATACCCCACAGTTCTTGGGCCTCCCGCAGGGAGCATGGTCTCAAGATGGTGGCTATGAATCTGCTGGAGCTGGAATTGTGATAGGGTTCATTGATACTGGCATTGACCCTACACACCCCAGCTTTGCCGACGATTTGACTGATAATCCGTTTCCTATTCCGTCTCACTTCTCTGGAATCTGTGAGGTAACTCCAGATTTTCCATCTGGGTCATGCAACCGGAAGCTTGTGGGAGCGCGCCATTTTGCAGCATCAGCTATAACAAGAGGAATATTTAATGCATCTCAGGATTATGCGTCACCATTTGATGGTGATGGACATGGCACGTAAGTATTTCCTTGTCTGAAAGCTTTTCCTTGTCTGTATGCAACTAAAATTTCTGTTTGTCTTTGTTCCTCGTTGGTCATGACATCAGATACCCTGTTCCTCGTTTTTAGATTTTGAACTATGCAAATAATATATATAATTCCTTTCCATAACACTAGTTCTATCTGTAGAGGAAGGCTTTTCAGATGGTGATGAGAACTTTATTCTTGGTTTGTTTGCTTTGTGACATTTTCTTCAAGGAATGTATAATCTTGTTTTTCATGTAGACTTCTGCTTTCGAGGATTGTAAACATGTTAAATTCTTCTACTCTCTCTCCCCCTCCCTCCTTTTGACTTTTTGTCTTCTTCTTCCCCTTTTTCTTTTCCACTGGGTTCGTCACAGTAGATCCTCAGTTATTCTTTGATTTCTTTTCTAAAAGAAAATTCTTTCAGTTGCCTCCCTAATTTAGCAATTTATGTATTTTATTCAGCTAAAACTGGTGCGACCGTATATATGCAGGCATACAGCTTCAATTGCTGCTGGAAACCATGGCATTCCAGTGCTAGTTGCTGGGCATCACTTTGGGAATGCCAGCGGGATGGCTCCACGTTCACAGTAATTAATCTGGACTTCGGCCTTAATTGTTCTTAGAACTTTTTTTTTTTTTTTAATTTTTAATTTGCTATGTTAATTTCCTAAATAGCCGACACTCTAAAGTACATATTAATGCATAAGTTGCAATTATTTCCTTGTTTGAGTGCTTACTTGTGCTCCTCTATTCAGTATTGCTGTTTACAAAGCACTGTACAAAAGCTTTGGAGGTTTTGCTGCTGATGTTGTGGCTGCTGTTGATCAGGTTTGTATGATAGGTTTGGTTGTTTTTCATTACAAAAACAGAAAAATAAAACTGACGGTGGTTACAAAACTGAGGATGCAGCACTATTTGTTCTGCTATATAGTAATCTATGATGTTCGTTCTTTGTAGGCTGCTCAGGATGGGGTGGATATAATAAGTTTATCGATCACACCGAACAGGCGGCCTCCCGGTATTGCAACGTTTTTCAATCCCATAGACATGGCGCTACTCTCTGCAGTAAAGGCCGGTATATTTGTTGTGCAAGCAGCTGGGAATACTGGACCAGCACCAAAGAGCATGTCTTCATTCAGTCCATGGATCTTTACTGTCGGCGCTGCTTCTCATGATAGAAGCTACGCTAACTCTATAAGCCTTGGCAACAATGTCACCATTCCGGGAGTTGGACTTGCACGTAAGCCTGTCTCCTGTGTTTACACCGCTCTTCCATTTTAAGAAAAATGGAGGATTTCATTTTCAATTCGTCTCGATTCAGCTTATATCATGTTTAGAATTTGACTACAAAAAGGAAAACTTAGTGAGGATAATAGCTATTGGAGACAGCTCCAGTTAGTTTTAAATCAATATGATATCAGTAGCCTACAAGACCACATGGAAAAATAGTACAATCTATGAAATCGAGATCATCCATAGAGTTTCGAAATGAACAGTTCAAAGAAACCTGCAAGCTTAATTCAAGAAAAAGTAGCATTTTCAAACTGTAGGAAAAATAAGGTCATCCATAGAGCTTCCTTATAGTGCTACCTGTATTACAATATTCTCTGCAGTATCTGCTTCCATCTATTATTTATTCCTGATCAAGATCCTGTCTTTTACTTTCCCCTGTTCTCTAATAGTCTATTCAATGTTTCTTGCTTTACTTTTAATGATATTCATGCAATTGCAAGCAACTTGAATAAATGGATGCTCCTATTTTCTTGGTAGATAAAATCTAATTCTTGTTCCTCCTATTCAGCTGGAACTTATAATGACACGATGTACAAACTAGTTGCTGCAATACATGCTTTGAGCAATGGCACAAACGTTTCGGATGACATGTATGTGGGTGAATGCCAAGACGCCAGTAATTTCGATCGGGATCGAGTGGAAGGGAACCTTCTAATATGCAGCTACTCAATCAGATTCGTGCTCGGGCTTTCCACAGTTAAACGGGCTTTACAAACCGCAAAGAACTTGAGTGCTGCTGGTGTCATTTTCTATATGGATTCTTTTGTCATAGGTTTTCGACTTAACCCAATTCCAATGAAAATGCCTGGCATCATAATTTCATCACCAGAAGACTCCAAGGTTGTGCTTTACTTATCTAAAATAATAAGTTCTGAATTGTTTGGTTGTCAAAACCTTAAAAATGGATTAGGTTCAAGTTCATAATTAGCTCCCTTCCACATCCTTGCTCTTGGTTCTGAAGTTTAGGATTTCTTTGGCAGATACTTCTCCAATACTACAACTCCTCTTTGGAAGTAGATGGATTAACAAAGAAAATCTCTAAATTTGGAGCTGTTGCTTGCATATCTGGAGGATTAAAGGCAAATTATAGCACTTCCGCCCCACAAATTATGTATTATTCTGCTAGAGGACCTGATCCAGAAGACAGTTCTCTTGATGATTCTGATATTGTGAAGCCCAACTTGGTAGCTCCTGGAAATTCCATATGGGCTGCCTGGAGCTCTGTTGCCACTGACTCTATCGAATTTCTCGGTGATCATCTGCAACACTTATGATTCGACACACAACATTAAAATTCAGACATGAATATTAACTTTTACAAACTCTTTAGGTGAAAACTTCGCAATGATGTCAGGAACAAGCATGGCTGCTCCTCATATTGCTGGCCTTGCCTCACTCATAAAGCAGAAGTTCCCTAGTCTTAGTCCTTCAGCCATTGCATCTGCGCTATCCACAACTGCTTCTCTTTACGACAGGACTGGTGGACCGATCATGGCTCAGCGTGCTTATGCTAACCCCGAACAGAACCAGTCTCCTGCTACGCCTTTTGATATGGGAAGTGGTTTTGTAAATGCAACTGCAGCTCTCAACCCGGGATTGATCTTTGATTCTAGTAAGTAACTCATCTAACATTGTAGCCTGCAATTTTGAGGATTACTATGATGGAACACTGCTGGTTCGTTAATAGACACGAGATAGAATCCGATCATTTTGGTTGTTTGCTTGTAGGTTACGATGATTACATGTCATTTCTTTGCGGTATCAATGGATCAGCTCCTGTGGTGTTCAACTACACGGGCCAGAACTGCAGAGTTTACAATTCTAGCATCAGTGGAGCTGATTTGAACTTGCCTTCTGTCACGATCGCGAAACTCAACCAGTCGAGAGTAGTGCAACGATCTGTGACCAACATTGCTGGACCTGAGTTTTATAGTGTTGGTTGGAGTGCTCCTTATGGGATTTCTTTGAAGGTTTCTCCAACTCGATTTTCAATCGGCAATGGCGAGAAACAAGTGCTAACCATATTCTTCAACGCCACGATGAACAGCTCGGTCGCTAGCTTTGGTAGAATTGGACTTTTTGGGAGTGAAGGCCATATTGTCAACATTCCTCTTTCAGTGATTTCGAAGATCTCATATAACAATACTACTAATTGAGAGAGTTGGAGGCAAAAAAAGATGATTGAATGTATTTTATTTGTTACCTTCTGCTGCTCCTCTGCTCTGCCTTTTTTATTCCTTTCTTTTTTGAATAATTTGGAGGGTGTGTTAACCAATTTTTTCATTCATTTTTGGTGTACATGTTTTGTGATGTAAAAGGAAAAGCTAGCAGCTGTCTGTAATGAAGATTAAGATTCAAAAGGGAGGTAATAACTGAGTTGATTCTCTCTCTCTCTTATTTATAAATACCGCTGTGAAAATTTGATGGACGGTATAGATTGAATTCATCGAACATATATGACGACCAACTTAAATTAATTACTTAGGTTCAATAGAACATAAATGATTAAGTTAAAGTTAATTACCATGTAACTATTTTATTTTTGATTTTCTGTTCTTAAAAATTAAACCACTATTTTCACTCATGTATTCATTTTGTTGTAAAGTTTTTTTCAAAATCTAATCTAAAATTTGAAAACTAAAAGGTAGTTTTCAAAATTTTTTTTTTATTTGGCTAAGAATTCTGTTCTGAATAAAGTTGAAAAAGCAAAATAAAGAGACTAATCGATATAGCTCAAATACATATTATGCATGTTAATACCTTTTTATATATATATATATATATATATATATATAAGAAACACTTCATTAAAAAGGGGATGAAAAGAAAAACAACCTAAGGACAGGGATGAGAAGGCCCCTTCCAGCAAAACTAAAAGAAAATAGCTCTCCAATTGTAAAAAACGTTGAAATGCAATAATTACAAAAGAATTTTCTATTCTCGTGACACCACCAAGAAGCCAATAGACAAATGTTAATACACATACAAGAATTTTCTATTCTTGTGACATCAACATGTCAATGCACGTACTTGAAGCAACATTATTTATTTGTTAAAAGCAAAATAAAGACATTAGATAATAAAATTAGGAGCAAAAATGGGAGAAACCTTAGATTCCAAATATCATATTTTGATATTTCGAAGGTTTAGAAATCAAAATGAAAAAACCTTAAAACGTCAGGGACCAAACCCATCCTTTTAGTAGAATTCAAATCAGAATTGACAGTCGCAACTTAGAAGTAGACTGAAAACTATGTGCAGAAAGTAGCCATATTTTACCTAACCTTTCTTTATCACTGAATAGGAAGAGAGATGAATGCATAAAATATGGCAAAAAAAGGTAAAAAACCAACAAAATCCAAAATGCATATTACCAATCAAGGAAACAGAAATTACAATTCAACGTTATTACTCATATTTACCTGAGGGGAGATACGATGTATGTATAAATATTTTTACTTGCGAGACAGCTCAATGACTCGGTACAGAAATCACACGATAGATACAGTACAGACCCTTCAATTCTTCTGGTCCACAATATACATCACATTCACAGGGTAAAAAGTTCTCTGAACCTCAAATTGAAGTTGACTCAAGAATGAATGGTGACCTCAAGGACACTTCGGAGACAAACTATACAGAAATTTCCATAACCATATTCCATATTCATATTCCAAGCAGTATAGTAATGTACTAGATATTAAGATCGCTTCCTCCCATCTCTTTTAAGCCGCTAATAGTAGATGCCATCAATCACCATCATCTCACCATGTTACCTTTTATCTGTTGTCACACCGACAACAACATTGCTCACCTATCATTCAGAGTATTAGTCGACACATTTCATCGTTGATAATGAATCAGAGAAGAATCGATTCTAAAGAGGGTATAGGGAAAAGAACCAAATGAACAGCATCAATACTTACCAATTTGCCACTTTCATCAACAGACATAGGGTTCTCAACTACGACAGTTTGGCTCTGAGACTGCAAGAAGTGAAAACAATGATCAATCCCAAATCAATTATGCCGTATAATCAGAATTACAAACCCACTCAGTGCAGAGGCCGGTAAGGAAGGTCATAAGAGAAATGAAAAGCTTGAGAACATACTGATGATGCAGGAGGCATTCCAGAGCTAATTGTTCCATTACGCCTGTGCACTGGAATAGGAACCCTCACATTGGATATCTGCAAAGAGACATTAATGGAAAAGGTATGAACGGACAGAAAGATAACTGTACCACCTTGGGCTATTGGAAAGTTTATAAACTAAACGTCTTGAATATAGGTTTCTTTATGTGTGTTTTCAAGTTCTCTACATTTTGGTTCTTCCTTAATATTCCCTATCAACCCATCCAGAAAGTGGGGAGATTATTTGGGAATGAAACAAGTATATGACTACTACAAACTGTAACACCTTAGTTTTGACCACAAAATCTAGTTGTATCCTCCCACGCTAGTCAACATTTACTTAAGCCACATCGAAACTAGTCTAAGCTGCTTTCCAAAATTAAAATAAAGAATATTAATTAATGATGAGGGAGGCACACAGAAGAAAGTTTTGCTTGATATCAAGAGAAGAGAATACTTCCAAACTATCACATTCAGCGACTCAACTAACTAAATATATCAAGAAATTTCAGATGCCTCTCAAAAGAAATGGATTATACTTACACCAACATTAGTAACATATTGACAGATCGCACACTTGACAGATGGAGCTCCATATGGAAAGACAAGTGTTGTTCGGCAGTTTCCACAGTTAACATGCGCAACCTGGTTCGTTACTTTTTTTTAAACAGTCACAACACCCAAACATGACAGCTCAGTAATCTAGCTAACGATTGTAACATAATAAAAATTTGAGCATCTAATAATTAATAGCATATACTAAATCTTTCAATTCTTTTGGTCAATTTGAGGGCTTTTTTGTGACCTGTGGTTTGGGGTTTTTCCCCCTCACCAACATTAGTACATTTCGTTTATCAATGTTTCTCTTTCAAAAAAGAAAAAAATTAATAGCATAAGTTAGAAACCAGCATAAACAAGACTAGAATTGGCACAAATAAGATCCCACTTCCCAACTGGGAAAAGGCAAATTTTCATATCCCAAGCAAGACTACTCCTAAGAAGGAACATAAAAAACAAATCCTGTAGGTTGCAACTTGCAACCATAATAATAAAAAAAAGATTAAGAACAAATCTTGTATAGTAATATAAAAAATGAAATACAGCAACAGTACTTGAAAGAATTGACAAGTAACAACACAACCGTTTTTGTTGTCAAGCAAAGAAAAAAACCTACTTAAAAGATATTATGAACTTGTTTCACAGAAGCATGGAACAGGCAAAAAGAAGAAAAGTGAAGGAAGAAAAGAGAGAAATATGAGGAAATGAAAGAAAACCCGAGAGAATTATAGTGGGAAAACTCAATAATTCAATCATCTCAATACCCAAAGTCTTTAAGTTATTGCTAGTTCACTAAAAAAAAAAATCTCAAACAAATTTAGGGAGCAGTGTCGAATTCAAATATCCATTATATCCTTTAAAAACTAAAAATCAATGATAATTTTCTTATACCAGGTGCAAGGTTCACTGTATGACAGCAGGAGCATCTAACACTTGTTGCCCCACGTGCATACATAAGCAATGTCCTGCAACCTCCACATATAAGTTGAGCCATATCCGTTCCTGCATATTCAAGGCCCAACTCTCTGGTATAAATCTTCAAAAGAGTTACCCAATGACAAATAGCTATGAAGGACTAAAAATTAGTTGCCAGGGCTTATATGGTAACAGGCAAGGAGATACGTTTTAACACCCCAGCAGAATTTAATGGCCAATTTACAAGAAATAAAAAATAACATTAGAAACTAATAAAACAATATTCATCGTGACTAAGTAAATCTAATTCAATTAATTTATTCTGCCCACTACCATATAAAATTGCACCTTTATCAACTAAGTATGAATCTGAGAGAGCCCTAACAGCATCAAGCCAAAGGGCCTCCACCTTGTAATTAAATCTCCATCCATGCCGCACCATTGGGAGTTGCTTAGAACCTCTTCACATAAACATATTCCTTTTTTTTTTAAAAAAAACATACTTCTTCTTGATGAACCTACGAGACCCCAAAGTCGCAAAGGAGCATACATTACAATGCTATTTTCTTGGTAGTTGGTACCTTATGAAATGAAATATACTTTTAGAAATATACTCCTGAATGAACCCCTCCAATTTCATGAAGCAGGTTATATCACAACCCTCTATCAGAATCACAATTGCAAAAGAGACTGTCTAAATTCTTAAAATCACTTCTACACAAAACATCACCAAGAAGAATACCGTAGTGACTTCTTTATCCTTCTCTGGTCACAGTAATCCTACTCAAGAAAAGGCCTATTCCTCGGGTATATTACTTATTGTTTGAAATACTTCTACAAATGAACCCCTAATTCTAGTCTTATAACTAATTTCCCATATTTAATATAGCAAATATTAGAAGTGGATCTTATGTTACTTTTTCTTTTTATAAAAGGGAAAAAAAACAAAAATGAAAGAGACAAAAAAAAAAAATTAACCTCACATAAAAGAAGAAAAAAAAAACAGCCAAAACAAAAGAGGGGCTATTTGAAACTATCAAATTACACAATTACACAAAAGAGTCCCAATTATTGGTAATTAAAAGAAAATGAAAATTCCTAAAAAGGTTAGTTACATTGGTCCAAAGAGAACTATAAACACAGTCAAATTCCATACATCCTCTAAATCTATTTACAGTCTTATGTTACACTTTTAATCAATTGACAGTCTTTCAGATATCTCTTCATCCAAGAGCTGAATAACAGTCTAGTTCTTTTGATGATTATCAATTGGCTCTTGTGAGAATTTGAGGTATTATTTCTTTTTATATCAGTGTGTCCCGGCCAGCTTGTGCACCTCGACCAATCAGGGGCCTGACCTTATTACATTTGGTTGACAAAGAAACTCGTAGGATATTAAATCCTAGGTAGGTGGCCAATGGTTTGAACCCATTCCCTCTAAGTCCTTTGCTATTTATATTGGTCCTTATTGACCCCTGGATCATCCCATGATGGTTGAGAATTTGAGGTATTACTCAAATATAGATAGAAGAAAGATGCACACAATAATTATGCACAGAAGATATTAGCATTCAGAAAAGAAGAAACTAGAACATTTACACTACAAGAAGAAATAATCATGTTATGGGAATGGTACGAAGACCAAATAGTTGGAAACTTGGGATAAATCTTATAAAAAAAAAATTTCTCATGCTCTTGTAAATGATGATTTTTTATAGTTTATGTGTTCACATCATGATAGAACCTTCTTGGGGTCCCTATTTATTTTTTTACCTATACCATCCTAACATCCTTCAATGAGTTGAATTTTCTGTCCATTTAAAAAGGCCATTTTCAGATTAAGATCTCTAATATTTGAAAGGAAACATATTCACCAATAGGATGATAACTTTACTACCCATTATTAATATACATAAAGCTATTAGAGAAGTTCAAGATTCAGTTGAAAGAGACTACATTAATGACCTCACATAAAAAAAACTGCATGATGATCACGCATCTCTAGAACCCTAGTCAATGTTTTTCTTTTTCCTATCCCAATAGCCCATGCGGATTTTTATAAAAATTGTCATTTGTTGTGAATGCCACTTAAACTGTCTATTATTTTGAATAATTTTGTCTCAATGCCATATTTGAATAAAGAAACAAAATAATCACTCGTCTGTCCATTCTACCTCCAGCCCAAACTAAATAGTCGGTCAAGTAGATTATATTTTAACTTTGCAGATTGCATTTATTTTTATAACTTTTATGATACTGTAACATGGCTCTGATACAAAGTGGCTTCCATTGCAAAACTTTCATGACACCTTGAACAACCAAAAGAGGGGAAAAGAATAGATAAGAAAAAAAGTATACCAGGAGGAGGAACCGAGGTGACTGTATTGCATAATGCACAGCATACATTGGTAGCTCCTCCAGGATAAAGAAGCATGCTCCTACACCCACTGCATACAAGTTGGCTCTGCATAGCTTCTACAGCAAGGGGAGAGAGGAAAATATGAGCTCATCAAAAGTGGACCAGCTAACAAAGAACAACATCATAAGGTATATGCAAGATTGACAAAATAAACCTACATACAGTTAACTTCCATGTACAAGAATTCCATATTAAGCAGAATTTTCCTTCAACGAGATCTAATATTAAACGACAACTTCTTTTTTTTTTAAGAACCCGATCTTCCAAAGACATAATGAAAGAACATACAAAGAGCATACAAAAAACAAGCCCGACAAAAGGCGATCGGCCTGGAAGAAGGGGCAATTCAGAAGAATTACATCTAATTGATAATTAGAAAAAACATTCAAGACCGTCACCCACAAATAGGAATTAAATCTAACAATCTCCCAAACTTCCTCCCAAGACCTCTCAACCCCTAAAAATTCTGGTATGCAAGTAAACCGTAAATGTAATTACGGAAAATTGTAACCAGGAAGCACAAGTATAAAAGTAAATCAACCACGCAAATGATTTTTGAGGGGAAAAAAGATACAGAAGAGCTTCGGGGTAAATCGGTCAAGCATGGTTTTCAGATTCTCTTTGCTTTCCTTAACCGGAAAGTTTCCATTACTCGTTCCCTCTTTCGACAATGGTTAATTGACGAATGTAATCTGCCCACCCATGTGAGTTAAGAAGTTCTTCTTGTCCTCAACCCTCTTTGTACAGCTTTTGTGATCAATACATAAATCTCTAATCGAGAGGGGAAGAAAAATCCACACGAACTGCATCATTGTCGCGCATATATATATATGACATTGCAGAATTAAAGGACATCATGTAATTGGGAAATATGCACTATAAAATAATGCATTCCCGCGCAAGGGATATCTCAAAACTAAAAATTAGAAGTCAATCAAATGAAAATTTATCAGGGCAGCAGAAAATATAAAAGCCCAGGACTCCAAAATCAAACAAACAGACAAATCAAGGTAATAGAAATCGATGAATAATCACACCTTCTCCCGATCCTCCTCGCGGGCACCGAATATCTAGAAAAAACGATCACGTTGAAGCCCCAAGGAAGAAATCTATCAATCCCTCGAAAATGCAAGGTCGAAATTAACAACAATCTCATAAAACGAGAAAACCAAAAAGTACACAACGCTGGTGCAACATACACATATAACAATGAAATATAGAGATAGAAAGGGAGGGGAAGAACCTGAAAATGGAGGACAAGAGAATGAAAATTGGTTAGTTATGAAGAAGATGATCGCAGAGGTGGAGCTATGGAGGAGGCCGGCTTAAGCGGATGAGGATGGAAGCGAGAACCGCGGTTGAAAATTGAAATGGCAGAGAATGGGATAGAAAAGGAAGACGGTAAGATTGAAGAAACGAAGAAGAATATTTCTTTTTTCCTTTTTTCCTCTTTAAGAAAAAATAGAATTAAAAAAAAAAAAAAAAGAAAAAAGGAGTAATTTCGGCGATTTTTACTTTCTCTCTTTTGAATGAATATTATAAGAGAAGAGCGCGTGGAATGCGTCAACGAAATAAACAGAAAGAATAAATCCAACTGTGAAACAGGTTATTAATTACTTGGACTTTTATTAATGCTCCGTTAATTGAATTCTCTACTGGATCATTTTCTTCTAATTCTATATCAAAGGACACTCTCGTAATTTCATTCTTCGAATGAATATTCAATGGCATGTGAAAATTGGAAGAAATAAATACAAAGAAAAAACCTTTTTTTTTTTTTAGTACAAGAAAAAACCAATTAGGGTCATTATTAAGGTGTGTTTTTAATATAAATATTTTACCATAGTTATTGTTTCTAGAAATATTCTTGGGATCCACGTTTTAAACGTTAATATGACGAATATGTATATGTGGTGGGTATATATATAATTTATTATATTTTTAATTCTGAAAAAAATAAAATTATGTTAACATAATCCTAACCATTGTAATAAAAAAAAACATAATCCTAACCATTGAATAATTACTATTATTTTGGCCATATTGCTATATGTGCCATTATCCTTTTTTTTCTTTCTTTTTTGAGATAATGAAATATGAAAAAATCATGGAAAAAAAATTATTAAATTTGTTTTAATTAATAAGTTGGTATCTTACCCTTTTCAAATAAACTATGAAACTTAATTTATCGGTGTCTAAAAAAGACTTTATTATTAGCAATGTTTTATTTGGCATGTTTGATATCTCGATAAATCATGGATATCTTGTAATATTTTTGTATGACATCTCATGTTTTACACATATCCGGGGATATATTGTACATATTGATGGATCCATTAATATAATATTAATATCAACTAAATTTGTTAATTTAAAGAAATATAAATATATCATGGATACTTCATTCCTTCATAACAGCTTAAGTTAGTGGGGTTAAGGAATTAGTAATTTATTCTATAGGTTGAAAATCCAATCAGCATATATTTGTATAAAATAAATAAATAAAAATTACAACTTGCAAGAGATGATTAATAAAGCTCTAGCCATTTATATCTAGGTTCTGCAGTTGCATGGATCAATATAATACCCAAGAGCAGCTTAGACCAGTTTAATCATGCTTCTCCAAGTTCCAAAAACAAATATACATCGCCTAATAAATGGTAATTAGTTAAAATATGATTCTCATATCACACATAACTGTTATACCATACCAACAATATTACTAACTTTACATGCAATAGAACTGATGTATTTGTAGTTCTTGCAGATTTGTGGAATTCGATCTCGACTCAGTTACGTCGAAGAGAGGCCAACCTCTTCTCAAGGTCCTCAACCTCAGTAGATTCAGAGCTGCAAGTAAATTATAATATTTGTTAGCTCAATATAATTTATCGAGATTGGAGGTTGTTAAGTAACTCAACAATATTAGTCAGAGGTTTGAATCCGTACTTCGTATGTTGTGAGCTCAAAGAAATATATATACACAAAAAAGTTAAAAGTGAGTTATAAATATAATATGGTTCAAAATTTCTCATTGTTATATCCAGCCTAGAAATGTTGTTTGATTATGCTAATTAATCTTTAATAAACAATATATACATCAGCACTCCAAATAAAACCTCCTTACCACCAGAAATTTATTTATTACAATTATTTTCCTTTCGGAACACACTAAATAATATTCTTCATATATTGCCTATTTTATATACCCTAAGGGTTATCATCTCAGTTTCCACGCCATCTGGTAGGTACCTATTGGAATTTTTCGAAAATAAATATCCCTAAAAAGGACTTGATCTAAAGGTTTTTCAGATCTTTCTTAATGTACATTTTCTTTCTAAAAGAGATGATATGAATGCATTAGGTTACCTGGTAACAGTATTTTCAGTCTTTCTCGCTGCAATCCGGCCTTTGGGTGCAGACGATAACTGTAACAAGAAAAGTCGACGTCAGACAGCAATAAACTTTTCATAATGATAAAAGGAAGGATGAAAACAGGACAGAGATTTTAAATTCAAGCAAAGCGTTCATTGTCAAGAGACCAACCTGTGATGCAATATCTACACCGATCTCATCAAGCACCTATAAAAAATAACAAAATACGAATACTCTAGTTGGTAAAATTCTGGAATATGATATGAATTACGATCAAGAGATGCAACCTTAAATATGTTGTAAAAATTTACCTGATTAGTAAGCTCTTCAGTTTCCTCTTCTGCCTCATCTTTATCTAAAGTTTCATCGATAGACTCTGACATCATTTCAATCTGGAGAAAAGAAAAAGTAGAAAACATACTGTATGAGTATAAAAAATGCAAAATCCACTAGCTCTGAGGATTGTGGGAGGTTTTGCTTCCAATACTACAAAGGCTAGTTTGGAATTCTAAAAAAAATTAATATCTAGACAATTGGCAGCATGAGATTTTTGAATGTGGAGTAAGTATACTATACTCGTGTAATGAAATAAGGAGTTTGTGTAAGATGATGGGTACAATTCAAATTTAGTCCAAGTAAAATCTCTTTCCCCCTCTCTCTCTCTTACGATGTTTCTCATAGATACAGTACAATATAATTATTTAACTGGGAAGGAATGTAAATTAGAGCGCCTTTGAAGTTACTCCGTGAAAGTCCTGTCCTACATTATGACTCTAAAATGAGGGGGTGCTTCCCCAGTATCTAACTAAGCCTCGTGATATACAAAGATTCTAGCATCCCTTTTCTTGCCTTTCAGATATCTTTCTCAAAACAGGAAGTTTACTTTGGTTAATTCTCCCTTGCCCGGGCGACAGTATAGCATTTAATATCTGTTAAAACAAGAAAAAATAGTGAAACTGGAAGTGTTACCGTCATGTCCAACTGCGCCGACTGCTTCTGGAACTCCTTTATCACTTTAGCCTGCTTTGCCGGTGCCATTTGCTGCAAAAGATGATACAATTGATCATTTGGGTATAAATATGATATCCGAACACAACAACCAAATAAATAGTGAAACTTGAATTTTACTTTATCACAACAAACTTCATCAATTATGTCGACTAAAAATTATGCAACAACCGAGATTATAGTATAACAAACTTCTCTCCATGTGTGTCATTCTTTCTTTTAAAAAAGAGTATAATATAAATTTAAGGTATCATATACTCTTCGGGGTGCTTACCTTGTTCATTGCAACCATTGCTTTTGTAGCACCTTTCATGCCGGTAGAGATTGAAGTGCTAGCATATAATGCCTGGAAAAACAAGAAGCGGCTAACATTTTCACTGAACTAAGAAAAAGGGCCAATAGGTTTCACGGTTAGGATGCTGACCTGGGTATGAGTAGCTACACCTCTAATTTGGGCACGACTCCCTTGCAAATTTGTTATCTGTTGACGTAGACGAACAAGCTGTCGAGCTAGGATTCTGGTTGCAGCCTGTAATATGTTAAGTTAAAAAAAAAAAAAAAAAATTGCAGTTATGAAAACTTTCTTACACATGCAACAATATAAATCCTAACAAAAGTGACACGAATATGTACTTCCATGTGTGCTTATTAAGATGATTAGCATCAGTAAATCACAATCTCAATTGATATTTATTTCCGAACAGATGGTAACACAGAATTCCAAATTCCTTCCTGCTACATTTGTTGTAATCTTGAAATGCAAGTTCAATTGGTGCAATTTGCACAGAATTCTAGTCAAGATAAAATATGGGAACTCTACTGTGTGGGGACAAAAACATCAAACCAACTAGTAGTTTTGAAGGGTATAGAACAAAAATGATCACAGACAAAGTCCAAACACACTGCTACCAAGTTGAAGATTTGGAATCACAAATAACTAACAGAACAGATAATCCATAAATAATATTATTGCATGGTGGTCGGAAGTTATGAAAGAGCAGCGTATTAAACATGGAGTTTAATCTACCAGTAGGGATCCAAATAAAAAAGTTAACTTGCCTCATTCCCAGTTTTAGCAGTTTGTTTTATCTCTGCCACCAACTTTTTTTCCTGAAATCAGAAAAAGTAGGGCAATCTAAGAGATAGAAGCAGGGATAAAAGGCACAGGTAGGTTACAGAAATGAAAACCCAAAGGGAGTTTGCTTCGTACCTCCAACTGAAGAGATGCAATTTCTCGTTCAATGCCTACAAAATCAATAGCCAAATAAGCCACACACGTATGAATTTCATAAAAATGGAAATCCGAGGACGAAGTGTGATGGATGAAGTAGTTAATAATCAGGGTTGAGAAGAAATCACAGGCAGGGAAAGGGAATTTTGGCACCAAGCTTTTACTTGCAATCCATCCTTTTTCCACAAAGGGCACAATTGCCAATACCTCATATATGCAATTAAATGTACTAAAAGTATGGCTATGCCAGTTGAAGGGAATGGGTAGTTCTAATTTTGTTCAATAACTTATTTTGAAAAAGGTCACTGCTATACAACTAAGGTATGAAAGAAGAAAAATGCATGGTAGTTTCAAATAAAGCGACAGGATGCTGAAGTTAATATTAACGAGAGGAGCTACAGTAAAGGGAGTACTGCTCCTGCATCACAAGCTGTCAGTGTTGCTAAAAAGTCTCAGGATAATGGCATCCAGATGGAAGGAAAATAGAAAGATATTTAAAAAGGAGATTTCACGTTGCAAACAGTTTCCGTATGGAATTGTCAAAAAACTAAATGATTTATCTTCGACACATGTGAAATAATTAAAGATCGTCAATCCATAAGGAGAATTAAGTATAGATTACAGAACTTTTGATAGAAGATATGGAGACAAAAGACCAAATAGCTGCAAGGCTCGGAAGTCGAAAGTTATAATTCCGGACGATTTTTCTCATACCCAAGGATACCCAAAGGTTTAGAAACTAAGGCATCCAAAATTCTATAAGAAGAAGGTTTGAAGTAGTACCTCTAGTTGCAACAGCCATTTCTCGCTTGCTGGTGCGAAGAGCATCTGTAATAAATAAAAATAAAAATCCATTTTTCATGTTTAATCAAGCCGCATTGAATTTATGCAGTAACCACACCCCAGGCTACTTAAGCTCTCTTAATAGTAGAAGAAAATATCATTTCAATTCAAACACAATAAGGGGAATCGAGTTTAACTCATTCTCATTATACCGTGCAAAGCCCCTACCAGTGGGCGGCAAGTGTAAATTATATCTTTAATCTACCACAGAAAAATAATCCTAGTAATTGCATAGAAAACGCCGATCATCCTCAAAACTTGCATCGAACGTACAAACTACGAAAATGAACCAAAAAAACCAACGAAATTGAGAAAGAAAGAAGGAAACGAGCATGATAAAGTGACATTGATAAATCGGATGCTAGAATGGACTAAACAATCATAAATTACGAAGCAAAATGGAGCAGATCGGAAATTAAAGAGAATTATCAGACCTTTGGGCGAGGTTTTCTTCCTGAAGATATTCATATTCATCGAGCGTCCGTTCTACTTCCGTAGCTCACTGCAGCAAACAGAGAGAGCGGAACTGAGCGTAGAAATCGAAATTGTACGCTAATCTTTACGACTGCTAGCGAAAAAGGATGAGTTGGAAGCTAAGCTAAAGCTCACACTGTGATGCCTCGAAGAACGCGCTCTAATTTCTTCTCGCTGTCTCACCTATGAATTTTGATATGATTCAATACAACGGCCGTGATCAAAGTAGCCGTTACGAGTTTCGTACTGCCTAAATTACCCTTATGGAATTTTATATTTACATTGCGTTTCTAAAATATAAAATTTTGTATTTTTATATTCCTCTCCTCCAAACGGCTCCAAAATGTCTTTTCAGATCTCAGGCGGAGGATGATGCAATTTCAATTTCCAATTCTTTTATTAAAAATATCAGTTCAATTTACTACAAATGTTTCTTATAATACGCATGAATTTAAATGGAGTTTCTCAAATTCAAAATTTCTCTCTTCACATTATAAAAACGATATATAGTTTTTTTAAATTAAAAAATGTGTTTTTAGTTACGAATTTACCTCTTGCAAATATAGCAAACGAAAATTGTTTATTGAACAATCATTCTTTTTATTGGTAAATATAGCAAAAAAAAAAAAAAGAAGAAGAAGTTTTATAATTTGGTTTTGCAATATGACATTTTTTAGTGTGACCTATTCAATCGACCAAATTCAATGTCAAATTTTATTAGTTTATTGATTTAGATACTATTTTCATCTATATATTTTTGACGTTGATCCATTTTTTTCATGTATTTTTAAAATGTTCATTTTGATTCATTAACTTTCAAATTTTGTTAATTTTAGTCTCTATATTTTCAAAAAGTTCGTTTTGATTCATGTACTTTTAAAAAGTGATAATTTTGATCCTTATTTATAAAATTTTAACACAAATTTTATATCCAATAGAAATATTGTAACACAAATTTATTGCTACATTTCAAGAAATATAACAAGTAAGGTGCATGCTAATTTTTTTTCAAAATAAATGAGATTAAAATGAAAATAAAAGAATCAAAATGGTCATTTTTCTAAAGTACAAAGACCAAAACGAACATTTTAAAAATATATAGACTAAAATAAACAATAATTGAAAATATACAAACTAAAATATAACATAGTATTTTAACCTAGTTTATTTGAGCTCTCTATGTTAAAATGGAATTCTCTTAGGCAAAATGGACCTCCTATTTTGCCAAGTGGACAATTTGGACTCCAAATAAACCAAAGCCCAAATAGAAGACTCCATTTGTTGCAAATAAGTAATGTAAGTGGATAACTAACAGCAAATCAATTAGTTTTTTGTTTTAATTACATCACAAATATAAGACATAAGATTTAAACCTAAAAAAACTACATATAGATAATGTTCGACATTTGTAGACTAACTTATCAATGGACAAATAACATGACTTTAAAATGAAAAAGAATGAATCGATTTCTAGACGAAACTAATTCAAATATGTAAAATATAGTTTTTTTTTTTTTTGATAAAATTATACAAACTTAAATCGGAGCTGGTCAACATAATTCAATCAAATTAGTTGAGTTTTTGTATTTTGAGGTTGCATTATTGTGAAGATTGTCCTGTTGTAGTGTCTCAATCTAACCAAGAAGAGAAGTATTATATGTCATAAATAAATAATAGTGTTGTTCAATTAATGATTCGTAGCAATTAGTTTAATAATGTGGAAAAAACTCAAAATGTTTGTACAACTACAACAAAATAAGTAAAATAAAATTCAATATTCCTTGTCTGTGTCTAGTCATCATATGGAAATGAGGTTATTGTTTTGTACACAAATGACAAACATATGTCTTAAAAAAACACAATATATAAAAAATTAGAGGAAGAAGGAAAAAAAAGAAAAAACAGCTGCCAGCTCAGCTCAGCTTAGTTTTCAGCAGTCAGAAGTAGTCTTCTTCTGGCAAGCGTGTGGGTGCGTGTACCAAACGTGCAATTCGTGCGGTTTTTTTCTTTGATTCTCCGTTCCAAATTGTGTCGGCCAAGGTAATCCCAAATTATATGTCGTTTTACCAAAAAGCCCCTTACCATTATTTTATCTTGTTTATTTATTTTATTTTTAATGGGTATTTCTTTGACCATCTGTCGCTTTCCCTTCCCCTCTGTCTTGTCCTCTCCCGCCTCCTTTGATTAAATTAACTTAATCCATCTATCTTATCCACACAAAATTCTCATTATTCATACTCTAATTTATATTTTAATTTCTGATTTGTTCATAACTATTTTATTATCATCTTTATACCTTCAAATCATTGCATCTTTATTCTGAACTTTATCATTAGCTTTTTTTTTTCCTTTTTTTAATCAAATAAAATAAATTTTCTTACCAGAGATTGTATAAATTTATGAAGTTATAATCCTTACAATATAAGAAGTTTATATATTTAGGTTTCTATAACATTATAGGTGAATTTATCGTACCTAATCATTTGAAAGAAGGCTCTAGGTGAAAGGATGACACAAGTTGAGGTAGGGGAGAAGGTGAGCATCCCGCCAACCCGTGGTTATTGCCTATGAAGGAATCGAGTATCCAAGGTGGTCCATCACTTTAGAGTTGATCACCCTTGATGTCTTGGTGCCGCCATGAATCATGGGGGCAATGCTAAAGATTTTTGCACGTCATTAAGTCTCCAAGAATCTCGAACAATCAACCTGATTGGCGTTGAAGACCTCGGATTAGACGATTCAAGTGGCCTGAGACCTTGGGTCACTCCCTCTAAATAAGAGGAGAAACATGTGCATGAGAGGTACCTTAAATAACAATTATTATAGCTACGCTCAATTGTACCCTTTGTCTAACTTCGAAGTGTGTGTTGGGCTTTAGTACCACATCGGTGTGTAGTATTCGGCGCTGCAGATATGTGCATTCATTCGCTCCTATCCATCATATTGATACCTCTATGACCAGGACTAAAAGCATGCGTCAACAAATTACGTCCTTAAATTTGAGATTATACATTTATATTTAGTCCACATCAAAGATAAAACCTATATTTTCAAGCACCTTTATCATTGATATTTAACTTTATATTATTTTATCATTCTCACTTTATTTTTCAGAATATAGCATTATAATTATAAAATAGAGATTGAAATCCATATATATATATATATATATATATATATTATTTTATGATTCTCACTTTATCTTTCGGAATGTAGTATTATAATTATAGAATAGATATTGAAATCTTCCACTAGAGGAAAATGTTACTAAATACTTTAATGGTTAAGATAGGCCCAAATAGATGAATCTTATATTATCTTTTTATTTCAGAATATAGCATTATAAATAGATAGGCCCAAGTAGTATAGAAAAATGTTCATACTATTATCTAACAGAACTTTTTTTTTTTTGTCTCGACACATATTGATGTGGCCAATACGAACATATAGTTCACTGAATAAGATACTAATTACCGTTCTTTGAAGTTATGGATTCAATCACACTTATCACGCTATCACAAGGGTTGAAGTATAAAAAAAAAACAATAAAATAGAATTTAAAAAGGTATAATGATGAAAGCAAATTCATAACCTAAAGATTTATTAAAATTTTATTTAATAAAGTGATGGATTCCAACAGCAACATTAATAAATTAAGAGGAAAATAAAAAGCTTGGCTTAAAAGAATATTGATTCCCATTGCACAGTACCATCAGACAAATTAAACTATTGGGGCATCATTTTCAGCACATTTTATCCCCTCCGCACATATATATATATATATATATATATATTTTTTTTTTTAATCGTGATTATTACTAATCATTAGTGCTCTAACTAAAACATTAATTATTAGAATATTAATTTAACCCCCACTTCCCCTACACGTTAAGAAACCGTTTCTATTTTACTTCTTATAATAATAATCCTTCCCATCTAGTTAGCTTCTAATTGCAGACAAACAGTTTTCCCAATGCACTCCACGTCAAATCCCTCCATGATTAGTGTTAATCAAACTCAATAATTTTACTTTTTTGTTTCCTTTGTGTGGGTTCCTTAATTTAAAATTAAAGATTTTAATATAGTTTTTGTTATCCCCAATTTTAATTGAGTCCTTGTTATTTCAACATGAGTTAGGAATTAAAAAAAATCAATAACCAATTTGACTCGTACAATTTAAACTTAGATTCAATTTGATATTCATTATTGGATTTGTAGATAGTGTAAACAAAGTCTCACATGGACTAGGAAGGGAGTGATCCATGGTATATAAGAAATAACAATTATCTTCATTGATATAGGACATTTTGGATGAAATAAAAAACAAATGCGTGAGGGTTATGCGTAGAGCGACAATATTCATACCATTGTTAAGATATTTGGGATACGAAGTGTACCGTTGCCCTTAATATTTATGCATTAAAAAGTTTTGAAACAAAATATCACAAATCATCATCATTTATTTTTTACCCACTAAAAAAATCATTCAATTTCCTTGTTTTCATCTAATATATGGAGGTGTTTGAACGAGTGTACCTACATTTCAACTAATTTTATAGGGTGAATATCGATCTAATGTTACAATATTTGGTTGGCAGAAAACAGTCATCATAGAATTTGAACTAATTTTATTTATTTATTTACTATGTCTTAAACCTAAATTAGAAAATTTTAGGGACGAAAAAAAAATGAAGCTAAATAAAGAAAGGGAAATATGTAAGTAATGAGGGGAGAGTGGGGGGGACAAGCAAGCGTGATGACAATGTTGAAATAGGAACAAAACTTTGATGGCAATTCTTTTAAAGGGAGGGCTTTAATTAACTACCTACCACTTCATTTTTCTTTTTTCTTCTTAATTTTAAATTTTATTTTTGGCGGTGTCCCCACCACTCCCCTAGGTGACACAATCACCCCTTGGGATTTCATTGTCCCTTTCATTTCGACCCCCATATTTGATCAATATATTACTTTCATCCCCCATCCTCCAAGTCCAAACAATTTAGATCTACTTTCCCACTCCCTTCTAAATATATTATTTAAAACATCACAATGTTCTCAAATAAAACAAAATTATTATTTTTAAAAATTAACATCTTGCCCTGACGTGTCACAAAAATTATTAATTTTATGAAAATTTAGATCTATTACATTGAATGGAGATTACATATCATTAATGATAAAGACAATGTGGATTTAATAAATTTTTCAAGAAATATGAATCGTCCTATTATTCGGTTGTGTTACAATGTGGAAAACAAATCCCAACATTGAGTTTACTAAAATAATGGCTGGGGATTTTATTGTCTTTCTCCAAAAAAAAATTACGTAAATAGTAATTCTAATTATCCAAGGAAGAAAAAAATAAATAAAGAAATAGAAGCGTTGTAGAGAAGTGTCGGTGGTGGTTAAAACCGCCACCCCATGAATATGATTGGTCAGATTTTGTTTTTATTTATTTATTTATTTCTTTTAATTGAAGATGATTGACGAGGTTTTCGGTTATAAGAAAGCCATAATAATTATTATTTTGGTTTTTTTTCTTTTTTTTGGGACCCCATCAATTGCCAATTTGCCATCGCCTTCTATTTCCACATTTGACCTTTCTCAACTCTCAAATTTCTCTTTTTTTTTTTTCTCCGAATCTTAAATATCTTTTTCATCCCTTCCCCCAAATATCAATATCAATGAATCCCATTATTTTGACAACCATATCCATAAAATAAAAGCATGTTTATAACTTTTTTACAAAATTAAATATTTGATTAAATGTTAAAGTAGGTGGTTGACATATACAATGCATCACATTTGACTTTTAACTTTATTACGTGATATAATATTTTCCATTTTAAGATTATAGTTCTAATTTTTTTTTTCCGTTTCAATCAAAAGATTTTGTACTAGTAGAGAAATTTTTGTTTATGTATATTGTAGACGTTTTCTTATTCTAATTGTTGCAAGATTATGTTTGCATTTTCAACAAATTTCGATTGTTTGTGTAAAAGGAATCATTGTCTATGATCACGTTTAAAACCATGATTAAGAAAAAGAACGATCTATAGCATGAGCTTTTAGAAAATAGTTTTAACAAACTTTGACTAGACTAATTATACCATCACTTCAAATTACCACAAATTTTTAAAAATTTTGTAGTTTAAATTATCTCTAAATTCAAATAGGGTCTATACACTAAGATTATAGAAGTAAGAGCATATTTTGAATAGGAGTATCATAAATCAAAATCTGACTAAGATAATTGAAATTTTTTTACGGACACAGTTTATTTGTTTATTTAAATATGATATATAATTTTTATTATTTTTAAAATTTTTTAAAAATATTAATAGATATTGACAATTTATATCCATTGATAATTTTATAAAATTGAGATCCCAATATTTTGGAACATTTGAAACGTTGCTGTTTTTTTTTTTTTTTTTAAGGTTATAAAACATATGTTGTTAGGCACATTGACTCTTGAAAATGTCAAGATAATGATTTTAACGGTCAGGCTTGAAAATGAAATTATTATATTTAGCTCCTCGGAGTCGGAGACAATTCTTGTCTGTAAACTAACTAATTTCCCTCACAATTATGCGTATGTTGGATAATAATTGTGCTTCTTCGTTTGCCAAACAAAGATTTAGGCATGCACCCTTCTTTAATTAATTGTGCAATGCAATAATAATCTAGGATTAGTTTGCCAAATCACCTTTATTTAATTTTACTGTTAAAAGTAATTTCTAAAATTCTAATCAATTTTAAACTTTACTTTTATTGGAGAATGTTAATTTATTCCATTGACATTTTTTTAGAATAATATATAAGAAAGATGGTCAAGACATCGAGTCGCAACATACAACATAATATAACTCAATTGTTTGAGTCATGACGTTTAGTATAATACTATTGGTTCAAATTCACCCTTATCCTTTTTAAAAAAAAAACATACTGACTTCTCATTTGAATGGTAATTCAAACCAAAAAATATGGTAAAATACACTACAATATAGTCCTAATCTTAATTTTTATAATTCGAATGTATTAAGACTTTGTCAGGCGCACTAGCGCACCAAACAAGAAAACGGTGGATTGACACTCCATAGCATTGGGTGACCAAGTATGTGATCCTATCTGTGCAGATTTTCCAACATCACTATAGGTCATTCCCTTAAAAAATTAGAAAACAAAAAAATTTGGTGGTTAAATTATTTGGACATGTGGATATGTCATTCAGGTTTCATTGACACGATATACAATACATTGCCAAGTCGGATGCGTCATTCAACTATTCATTATCTTTCAAGTAGCATGTCTATATGTCCAAATGTATCAATTATAAAACAATGGTCTGCTAACTTTTTGTTAATAAATTTTGGCATATATTTTTGGAAAATTTTCCATACATCGAGAACTTTAAAAATTAGGAATCAAATTGAGAAATTATGTAAAAGATTATAGAGTGATTGTGAAAAAAAAAAGCCATATGTATTTTTTAGGATAGAGAGAGAAAAAAAAACAAAATAATAAAGTAAGAAAGAAAAATGAGAATAGGAAAGCAATAATGGAAAGCTTTTTGATAAATAGTAATGTGTCCCTCGCGAGAGAATTAGTTGGACCGACTTTCTTCTAACTTTCCACAATCCAAATCTCCCCTCTCTACATTTCCTTTCACTATGATTCAAGGGATTTATTTATTTATTTATTATTTTTTTTGAAACGCTATGAATCAAATTTAAAAGTTCCAAGAAATAGAAATTCGTAAATCGTTTCTCTAGAACATTTTTTTAATATTGCAAAAAAAAAAAAAAGACGGGGTTCCAGGCAAATCGACCAATATCGATATGATTCCAACTAAAGCGTGCTTCAATGATCTTGATGATCTCTCGACGTGCATCATATCATCCACGCTCATTGGTTGTTTTTGTTGATTTTACCTTTTGACAAGGGCGGTTAGATATTCCATAAATTATTAAATTTACCCTAACTTATTAGTTCGAGGTGTTGGGTTTATTGGTGGTTTCATCATATTTGAGACAGTATGTGGATAGAAGGTCATGTGTTTGAACTCTTGTGTTGTCATTTCCTCCCTATTTAATATTAATTTCTATTTATTCGAGAATCCATTTTTACCCTCCATCAGATATTAATTTTTGAACTGAATAAAAAAGTTGTGTTATAACACATACATAAAAAATCAAGATTATAACCGAGTGTTTTCAATAAATATATATAGAAAATATATTGGATGATTATATTATTATTTATCAAATAGTAATCTAATTCTTGGGAATGGAATAGTAGATTAGAAAATTGAATAAATTACCAAACTAAAATTCTCTCTCTCCTTATTAATTAAAATGATGGTAATGGATCAGATTGGGTATTGACAAGAAGGAAAAAGTAATTAATGTTATTTATGAGTTTTGGAGGAAAAAAAAAGATATATTTTTTTTTGTTGATTGAATAAAGGGAGTGGGACTTGTGGCAATTAATAGCACATATGCTCCATAAATTTCGTTGAATGAAATCGAAGTTTCAACCAACACGCTTAAAGAACATTGTTGCTCATTGGCCCCCAAAGTACAATTTTATCCCTATGAAGATTAAATGACCCAAATAAATTAAAAGGTTCAAATATCCACTCTTTTTATTTTTCTAAAATTAAAAGAAGAAACAAAACCAATCCTATATTTTGATGCACCGCCAACAAAATTATAATTGATGAAGAGTTCTAACTCATCCCCTCTTATTTAAATCTCATTTCATTCTTTAAATTTGTGAGATTATTTCATTCCAATTTCATCCTTCAATTTCCAAAATATCTACTTTAACGTGTAATTGGCTTTTAAAATATAAAATTTTTAGTTTTCGCCATTACTAAATTATCATTAATTATTTAATAGATAGGATAAGATAATTCTAAATATGAACCGGAAAAAATTATATCGTAACTTTGAATACATGCTAACATGGTAGAGAGTTGAGGCAAACATTTGGGTAGACAAGTTTTAGCCGCCAAAGTTATTAATATAACTTTTTTAAGTTTATAAACTAAAATAGAGAATAAGAGAGAATAAAACTAAAGGTTACAAGGTAAAAATGAGATTTACACCTAAAACATATAAATCATTTCATATCTTATTCTTTTTTCATTCAATGTGTACACATCAAGGAGTGTTTGACGAGTGAAAGTTTTCTTAATATATATGCATAATGTTTCATCTCAACTCAAGTAGTCTAATTGACGAGAGAGGGGTAACTCATAATCTTTTGGGCTCAACTAAATCTTGATTATATTCTTTTTGTTTTTACACCAAATACTTGTTTAAGTTAAATACGCGTAAAGTTTCATCTCAAAATAAACTAACAATGAGACGAGTAACTCATATATTTATAAATCTTGTTAACCCCTTGATGATATTTTTAATATACGATTCTTAACAAGTTTAGCTTAAAGATGTCTGATTCATGGTGGACTTGTGAAACCTAGAATATTTTTGATATACTCGCTTACTCTCTTAAATTCATTAATTTTCTTACCAAGTTTTCTGAACGCAAGCTTCTTAAATTCTACTCCATAAACACATATTTACTACACCTAACTAAATTTTGCAAACATTTCACTCACTCAAACTCCCGAAAATAATAACTTTTG
>NW_019104529.1:889649-904107 GCF_001995035.1 Momordica charantia
TATCGAGTGAGCCGTATAGCTTTCTCTGACACAGCTAAGCCAGTAGGTACATGTCGTCGGGTACGGGCTCTGTACAACTGTAACTCTTTATTTTTATTTTCCATTTTTTTTTTCTATCTTCAATAAAAAAGATTTATATATCTCCAGAATTTTAGTCAAACCAAAAAAATGCCAGTTTTTAATATACATGTCAGAAGAAGTCAGAGCCTATCGTTCCGTACACTTGCAAAATTACAAACATGCATTCATTTATAGTTTTAGTTTACAGTAACCAAATAATAAAATTTAGGTTAAATTCTTATTTTCTTTATTTTGATCTCTTCTATTTTCAAATATTGATTTCAGTTTTTTATTTTTTATTTTTGTTTTTAATTTTTGTTCGTTTTAATTTATGTACTTTCAAAATGTTAATACTTTTGAAAGAGATCATTTTGATAACAGTTTGCAAAACCTCAACACAAATTCTATATTTTTGAGAAAATATGAGTATCCTATCGTGCTAAAATTATAATTGAAAAAATTATGAGATAAAAAATGAAATGAAGAGATCAAAACTATCATCTTTTAAAAGTATAAGAACAAAAAGGAATGTCTCAAAAATACTACGTATATTTAAATTGACAAAAGTTAAAAAAAATCATAGGTTAAAATAGATATTTTGAACGGACAAAAATGAAAGTAGTATTTCAACCTAAAATATATCACTATTTTTCTTTTTGCCATATATAAATGTTTTTTGGCCAAACTAAAAACACATCTCCAACAATATTTCTGAATATGACGTCCAAATTAACTATAGCTATATATATATATATATATTTTCTAACGTCTCTTCAACAAAATTCACGAGAAAAGAAAATGAAGGTATATATTAAAATGTGTTCTAGATAAGACTAATATATGAGTTTGTTTATCCTAAAGTTATAAATGTTTTAGTTGAAACAAAAATTTAGGTTGATTTTTAAAATTTACCTTTTGAGTTACGCACTGATTTGTGTAATCCTATGGCCAAGTTAATTCTTAGATATCATGTAAATAATTAAATTTATTATAACCTATCAACTTAAGTTTTTGGGTTCATCGGTAATTTAATCATGTTTAAAATGGTAGTAGAAGTTATGAATCTCTATAAATAATTAGATTTATCTTTAATCCATTAACTTAAATTTTTGGGTTGTAATTTAATCCGATTTTAATTATGATTAGTTACACAAGCTCAAATTTCTTAATGATTCCGACCGCAAAATTTCAAACTCATGAGCAAAATACTAGATTAGTCAGATGCTTTGAAGAGATGTTTGCCAAAAGCTTGGATTTATGAAATCTGTATTTAGATTATGCAAATGAATTGTAGTTGTGCAGACACTTTTTTATATTATTTTTAGGGACACCAAACTCTCCACATTTCCAACGATATAATATTGTCTATTTTGGACACATGTGTTCGTGGCTTTACTTTTACTTTCACCCAAAAGACCATATATATCGATAAAAATATTACTCCTACTTATATATCTATCCTCTTCTCTTATTGAATAATCAATCTTGAACTGGGGTCTTATACTCAAAATACTCTCTCTATTCTCTTATTATTTTCTTAAACTACATGAAATCACAAATACGAATGCAGAAATTTGAACTCATATTTATAGACAGAGATTTAAACTAAATTTATATTGGCTGAAATACCCTTGAGTAAATAGGATGGGGATGGGGAAAAGGTAGAATTGAGAAGAGAGATATTTAAGGGGTCAGGGGTGGGGACCAAATAGGATCTTAGATGCTCTTTCCTCGAGTACATTTTTCATTTATGATATGATACGAAATATTATATTATATGAATTATTTTGATCTTCCCATTTTGACGGTGCACATACCTCTCACATTTAGTACACCCGTACCCATTCCATTTTTCACTTTTATCACATTACTCTCTCTCTCTCTCTCTCTCTACTCTTTAATATTCACTAATTCTATCATTTTCGGGACCAATCTATATCCCTATACTTAGCCATGTAGAACCATATAACTGAGAATGACCTTTTAATTTTCAACCAAATACGATGCATCGTATTCAAATTATGTTTCACGTGTTACGAATATGATTCTTATATATATATATATATATATATGCAAGTCGAAGGTTAAACAATAGATTTAGTTGGGAAAATTTTATAGTTGTGTCTATCCCTAGTGCATGTACTTGTAAACTTAAGGAAGGATTTTGAACCATTGCCCGATAATGAAAAAGAAAAGATAAATCACATATTTTCTAACAAAAAATCATTCGTATAACTGACATTACGCTCTAGAGGACGCATAGGAGACAACAGTTTGCACATCAAAATGATGGAAGACTGGTCTAGGTAAAATACTTGGAGGAAAATATCTGTCACTTAAGATTGGCCGCCAGATGTGTGTTAGCGCTAGTATATTACAGTTAATTTTTACTTTGGTGTCAAATAAAACTATATTACCAAGTCTGTGAATTCAAAACTTACACATACATTGACGTCTGTACTATTTAAAGATCACACGGTAATTAAGTTGACGGCGTTGTAAGGAAATAAGTTATTTTTTTCAAAAATATTTATTAAAAAAAAAAAAAGTAGCTTCAAACAGCCATGGAATTTAAATTTTGCTTTGTGTTGGTGGTAAAAAAAGGTAGCAAATTGCCAAAAACAAAAGGCAAAGAGTGTCCCCTTTATTTTGTAATCAAGTGGAGGGCTTCCTTTTGTTTTGAACGGACTGTTTGGGGAAGTTAATTTGTTTTGTTTTGGAGGGAAATTCTTTTTAATTAATAACTGAAATAGAGAAGAAGCCGATTAATTATATTTATTTTAGTTATTACGTGGCCACCCTCCTAACAGACACATCAGATTAAAATTTAATTTCTCCGCCAAACACGCACCAGAGGAATTTCATTTTTAATTCAAAACATTGCTGGAAAATAATAATAACAATAAGTTTATTTAATTGTGTATCAAATTCAAGGAATGTTCCTCCATGACCATGATAATAATTTTTTTAAAAAATTAAAAAAGAAAATAAAGGGAAGATGAATAGAACGCACGCGCGCATGCCCAAAGTCAGTGCCGCACGTACGACTTTCCTCTTCACTCTCTAAACTTTGCTATATAAACTCCCCCGCCACTTCCCTCTTCTTCATCTCCTTCTTCTCCATTTCTTCAATTTCTCTGCAACTTCTTTTCGTCTCAATCAACCGATTTACTGTTTAATTTTCTTCTTCGATTTCTCCAAAATGGCGGCCGTTTCCTCGTTTCCTCAGGTTAACGATATCGAGTCCGTGAGCTTCGATGTCGACAAGCTTACCTACGAGATCTTCTCCATTCTCGAGAATAAATTTCTCTTCGGCTGCGATGATTCCGATCCCAAGCTTCATGTCGCCGCTCAGGCTCCGGCGGTCCACGATGGCAATGCCTTGAAATCTGGTAAGCAGAACACCGGGAAGGTCAGGATTCTGAGTATTGACGGTGGAGGTTCCACCGACGGGATTCTTGCTGCCAAGTCGCTGGCGTGTCTTGAGGATTTCCTTCGTCGGAAGTCGGGGAAGCCTGATGCGCGCATTGCCGACTATTTTGATGTGGTTGCCGGTTCTGGTGCTGGAGGCATTCTCGCGGCGTTGCTGTTTACTAGGGGGAAAGACGGTTGTCCTCTGTTTACGGCGGATGGAGCTTTGAATTTTCTGCTTAAGAACCGTCGAGAAATTTTCCGGTCTTCCGATGGAGGAATCTTCCGGCGAGTGTTCCGGCCGGCGAAGGTGGAGAAGCTTTTCCGGAAAACGTTTGGAGAGTGGACGTTGAAGGACACGTTGAAGTCGGTTTTGATTCCGTGCTATGACCTCTCCACTAAAGCGCCGTTCCTGTTTTCTCGCGCCGACGCTCACGAAATGGACGGTTACGATTTCAAGATTCGCGACGTTTGCGTTGCGACGTCTGCGGAACCGACGGTGTCAGGAGCCGTCGAAATGCGGTCAGTGGACAAGCGGACCAAGATCACTGCCGTCGACGGCGGCATAGCCATGAACAACCCGACGGCCGCCGCGATTACGCACGTCCTGAACAACAAGCAAGAATTCCCGTTCTGCAATACCGTGGAAGATCTCCTCGTAGTCTCCCTCGGAAACGGAGAGTCAGATTTCGGCGCCGTGAACCTCAATTCGTCGCCGGCCGCTTTCACAAGGATCGCCGGAGAGGGCGCTTCCGACGTGGTAAATTTCCAAATCTTGATCTTCCATAGCAACACTTAGTTAAAACCCAGTGAATTAATTAACCGAAAGCCAAAAAAGAGGTAAAACTAAAAGCATAGAATTAGTAAATCAGAAGTACAAATTTTACTGTTGAATTGATATGGATGGATTTGTCGGTTGAAGGAAGAGAAGAGTAAAGAGATTCGGCATTTAATTTAGGGCCGTATTTGGACAGCTTTATTGCATGACAAATCAGCTTCCTCCAACAACCCCATTTTTAAATATTGCACAATTACAGTGACCATATAGACTTTCAAAATAAAATATCGGTAACAACCGAACAAGAGAATCTTAATCTGTTAGCATAAAAAACGCAGAGAGAGAAATGGGGCTGCTTCATTTAATGGGTTGGTGGGCTAATTATTGTGCTTTTATTCTACAGGTTGATCAAGCGGTTTCTATGGCATTTGGTCCGCACAGGACAAGCAATTATATCCGTATTCAGGTATTCAACTCTTCTTCACCGAGAAATTACAAGAACAAAACATAACTCTTAAGGATTTGGTTGCTGAATGGCATTTTGTTATGTGCTGTCTCTCAGGGGAATGGCATTGTGGCAAAGAGCAACTTGGAGAAGGCAAAAAGAGGCCCAAAAAGCAGCAACATCTTGGAGAAAGCAGGGGAAATGTTGAGGCAGAAGAACATAGAAGCTGCTTTGTTCAAAGGGAAGAGGATGATTGAGAAGACAAACATGGAGAAATTGGAGGAGTTTGCGGGAGAGGTGATCAAAGAACAAGAGAGGAGAAAAAGCAGCATCCTCCCCACAGTACTATTGAAGCAGGCATTTCCATCGCCAAGAACATCCTCGGCTTCTGCCACCACACTCTCCACCATTTCCTCCTGCTAAGTGCTAATCATTCTCAGAAATTTGGAGGTTAGTTTAGATTCTATAAAAGGAAGATAATTTCATGTATTATGCTGCTTCTTCTGCTGCCGCTCGCGATGAAATGGGAACGTCCGAGTCTGAGCTGAGCTGCTGTTGTGTTGCGAAAACTGCCACCAGCTTTTTTTTTTCTCTTAAATCTTTTTGGGTGTGGCTGTTGATTAATTTACTAGTATAACATTTGCCAGTATGAGGGCTCTGCAAATGCCCAATTGTATAGTAAACAGAGAGATTTTCATTTATTTATTTTTTCTCAAAGTGGGAAGACTAAAGAGTGTGATTTTACAGTAGAGGTGAGACACAGAGAGAGAGAGCTTGGAGTTTTGTGTAATTTTACATGTATAATATAATATCCCATTGCAAAAATTTGGTATTAACCTTTTCTTGTATTGTGTTCAAAGATCAAAGTGTGATGATTTTTGATGTTCCTAAACACTGCAGGACATGGGGTCCTCAACACACTAGAGGGAAAAAAAAAGACCCAAATTTGTAATTGATGGTAGTTATTTAATGAAAACACTATTAATTGCTTCTTCTTGCTTTCCTTTTACTTTGAAAAAAAGTTCATTTTTTTACCTCTGTTTAGTTTAGTGCAATCATTTTAGTTTTAAACTTTCAAATCCATCCAATTAACTCTTAAACTACTTAAGTTAGTGGTGATTAATACATCTTTGGAATTAATTAGAAACTATCTATAAACTACCTGATCAAAGTGAATAAGGGGGAGTATTCAAGTTCGAATTTTGTGTCCATTTAACCCTAAGGTTTTAAAAAGCACTGGGTTTAAAAAATAGTTCAAAAGGGACACTTGATTCAAATTTAGTGTGAAACTAAATTGATTTATGTTTTATCAAATCTAATATGAATTTGAGAATGTTGATAAATTGGTGTATTTTGTGGATTAATGAAATGGAATTGAAAGGAGGGGGCTGCATCTGTTTGAGAGATATTGTACATTCAATTAATACAGAAATAAAAGCAATGGGGAAGCTTCCTGATGTTACTATTAGAATTGGTTGACACGAATTTTGCTTTTTCTTCGGCCTTCACTCGCCGACAAAACAACTTTTTTTGGAGAATATTTGGTCGCTTCTCTCCACTCCCATTTTGACCTGAAATGTTGCACAATTATTTCCAGTGGAACATTTTTTTTGTTCTTGGACAATTTTAATCCAATCACTACACCTTCCTTCGCCAATATATAAGTCAAAAGTTTCATCTTCGTTCATATCTTCCTTCATGTGAACGGCTTGATCTTGTATCCAAAAGTTTTTTGTTATGTACATCTTGTTCAGAAAGACCAACTTCTCATAGTACCATATTTTAGAAAAAAAAATAATATTAAGTTTTAAGAAAAGTTGAGTTTAGCAGTAACGTACTTTGAATTTTCAGTAATGATTTATAAGTATTAAAAAGATCTGAGCCCACTCAATTCTGAGAGGTGTATGCTTATGAGTTCTGTATAATTTTGATACTTCATTCAATACTTTAGGAATAGGTATTAGATAGAGCTAATTCTTCCTTGATACTTTATAGTCTATCATTTAATAAATAGCCTCCAAAACAACCAACAACTATGAAAGAGATGGGAAGGACCGAAATCGAGATTTAAAATTAATAAGAGAATAAATTAATGTCATATCAGCTTTAAAATCAATAAAATAAAATCCAATCAACTTTATGCTTAAAAAGAATGGTGGGGGGGCCTAAGCCAAGATTTTCCAGAACTGCAAAGGTAAAAATTAAATCTAATTCAAACTTGAAGGACCTAAAGCAAAAGTCTACTTTTTTCACATTTTTCGTCTAAATTGTATTATAGTTCTTGAACTTTTCCGTTTATTCTATTTTGACTTGCATACAAAATCTAGTCTAGTCATTAGTATTAATTCTTTAATAAATTATTGAACAAAATTAACACGAATATATCTTTGTGAGCAATAAATATTTTTGTGAGCGTTTGAAGTTCTAATGAAGTTCCATGTTGTTGTAGGCGTTAAGTTTTCAAAAATGTCTTTAGATTTTTGTTAATTTACTAATAAAAATTTATAATAATAACTAAAGTAGTTTTTTTTTTTCCATGTAATGTTCAAGGCCTAAGAAATATTTGAAATTCTAATTTAGACCATTTCTCAACACACCAAAGATGTCATACACTCATATCTAATTTTAATATTACATCATGTACAAAAATGTTTATCCTCAATTGATAATTAGTTTTAGCATTTACCAATAAAGCATTCTTTTAACATAATATTATATATATATATATATATATATATATATATATATATATATATATATAGTCGTAGCACTTGGACACATTACTACAATTATCATGAAAATTAATTCGATATAATTAATTTAACTTGATTACTTCAAGAACAATAACGTTTGATACTTATTATAAATTCATCAACGTAGATTATCTGTTATTCAATTAGGAAAAGAAAACATTTATTTATATAATAATAAAAAAAATATCCATTACAAATTTCTACTGTTCTGTATGGAACCTATCAAACCATTATGTTGACAAAATCCATTAAAATGAATGACCAAACACCATGAATGATACTACTCTACGAAACACTACTTTAGTAGTAAATATCAAATTTATTTTTAGAATTACTCATAAATTCAGCAATAAATGAGTTAGAACAGACGCTTGGAGTAAAATTTCCTTCTCGTTCAGTGTAAACAAGAACTTTTACGGTGAGGTAATTTGATGTGATTCCAAATATATATTTTAATGTAAATGACTGCCATTGGTTTAATAGCAATTCTTCAAAACACAAATATGCTGGCGACTTTTAACGACCCGACGACACCCTCAAATCTCAACAAACTTGCGCTCTAAAAAAATAAGGCACCAGCAACCAATAAAAGATACACTAATCTCTAATACCGGCATCCACATTTTTGCTCTCCTATCGTACACGATAACATCTCGTGTTAGGACTCGAAATCATGGTAGCTCTCCTATCACATATCCCTGCTTCACAGGGGTTCAATAGTCCCACTTTTAAGTCTTTCCATCCTTGCTTGAAGTCCAGATAATGCCTTCTCGTCCATGGGAAGGACCCCGCTTTGAGCGGAATTCTCAACACCGAGGTGCTCTGATGCTTGAGAGATTTGAGCAACCATTCCTTGGTGTAAATTGTCGTTCACAGACATTAACGGCTTGCTTCCCGATTCATGGTTTCCAGCAGCCGCAGCTAATTGCATAGTTTTCATCCTCTCTCTAATTGCATCAAGTGTCCCACTCGTTACTGAATGCATGAAATTTTCCATTTTCAGTTCCATAAGAAAATACAGTGAAAAAGGCATAAGCTCAACTCAACAACAGTAACATCTTACCTCCGCTAATATATTTGTCATTCCTCTGATCTCCAAGTGAATAATCAGGTGTGGGACCTCTTGAAGTAACAATCCTATTGTCTTCCGTATATGACGGTGGCAAAGTAAAGTTAGTCGGTTCAGGTTTCACGTTCAGTGATTTTGCTTCAGTTAAAGAGTTGGTATGTACAGGAGACAAAGGTGCAAAGTCAGGTGAAGAATTCATGGAAGCCGGAGGAGGAGTTGACAATGGCAAACTTGAAGGTGTCCTTCCGGCTGCTGCATTCCTCTCCATCTGCAATGAAATTATATTATAAAAAGGTAGTTTGGCTGCAATAATGAGGAACATCCAACTGATTCGTATGAGATAGACATGGATATACAATAAATTTCTCATGCCATCCACAATAAATCTAAGAATCAACTGAGACATTGGCCATGGATGAAACTGGAGAAAATTGTAAATAAGTCTCTTCAAATCCTCGATTATTCTGTTAATGTGATAATTCCAATATCTCAGTAGTTATCAGCGGGCAGAGGCAATGGCACATACCTGGGCCAAACCATCTCTAATGTATGTGCGAAATGCCTCACTTGCATTTTGAAGCTGAGCAAATATATCAACCTGAGAAAAGCAGAACATGATGATGGTCAGTAACAAAGAGATCGGCAGAGGCTTTTCATTTTTATATTTGAGAAATAAAAAAGGAAGTTAATGCCATCCTATGGAGAAAGCCCAATCCGATTTTCATTTTTCTTGAAGGGGCCACTCAACTGTAATTGGAGTCCGATTAATGTTCTTAGGCTGGTTTATAGAGCCTTTTATTGTGGCATTTCCTCTGAATGAAAATCTTACATCTCTTTCAATGTACACACACACATTATAATAACAATAATAACGTAAAAATAGAAGTCCATTACCTTTGGGTAAAGTTGAGTTATTCTATATAACTCATATAATCCAATGGTGCATGTCTGCTTGTCCCCAATTTTTTTGAATATAGCAGCAAGCTCTTGCTGCAGGAAAAATGCACAAAATCAAAATAATATGATTGGTCTAAGACACACGAGTATAAAGGAAAAAAATATATATATCTCCTGTTTCTTTTAAAAATAAAAATAATAACAATAAATGTAGTAATATAAACATAGCTGATGATAACTTAAAAGAAAAATAAGAAAAGTATAAAAAATATCCTCGGGCTCAATACCTTCAACTGTGCATCAGCAGACTGTGTGCCAGAAGCAGAATTATTTGCCGTTGAGTCACCCCAATGAGTCTGGCCAACAGGCCCAGTTGAGGTCAACATTCTCGCTGCTGCTAAAGTCTGCCAAGATGTAGAGACATCAAAAGCTATCAGTGTTTCTCAGTAGCAAAATGAGAGTATAATAATGATAGAATTGACCATATAAATTATTCTACCTCGAGATTAAGATCAATGTAGGCAAGAATAATTGGCTGAGGTTTCATATCAATAGGAACCATAGAGAGATGACCCTTTATTGCAGCACCACGAAGCTTTACAAGTTCATGTAGAACAGTTTTTACCATTCGCAGAGGTTTATCATCAGCTCCGGCTCTTTAATGAGGAAGGAGAAGAGGCACAGAAATGAAATTTAATGAAACAGATAAAAGACATTGCACTCTTTTGGGAGTAGGGGGCATATACCAAATACAATGGATACCTTCTTCTAATTTCTTCCATCCCCAGATTTTGCAGATATAAATGGATGCTTTGCAAGATACGATCAAGGTCAACATCATAGATAGTACTTTGAAGGACCTGTGTCACCAGGAAGCCAATTCCTGAATATCTCGCCCACAAAAGAGCCAAAATTATATAGATGTGTGCACACACAACATTAGAGCAAACAATATTTCCATAACACTGAAGTCCTCTTTCTTGAAGTATTTTGTCTTTTTTTCTTTTTCAATTGAAAAAAGATTAGTGTAAATCTCATAGCAGTTTCTTCTGCAATTTTCTTTCCAGAAATCACCAGCCACAAATAAGTAATTCTGTAGAACTTCTCATGATTCAATATGTACTTTACCATGTATGACAAGGGAAACAAAGAAGTGAGAAAGATAATTTTGTCTATTGAAGATGTCCATGGGATGAAATATCACAACTTGCCAAACGGAACAAGATGCCTATGTATGATTACATCATACAATGCACCATTCAGGAATGCACTACAAAACTGAAATCCAAGACAAGTCTAGATGCCATTCTTATAAACATCTCAGATTAACAGAAATAAACGCAATCAAAAAAGACACAACTGTCAAACTCTATTAGTCATGGCACAAGACCAAAGAACTCATCAAAATCTGGTTTACTAATCATGAGAATGGGTATGAAGAGAAGAGAAGAGAACCATCCCTCCATTCCCAGTTCTGATATTTACTAATAAGAGAAATCATTCTGTAGTAAACATAATCAAATAATTCAACTCTCGGTGAACTGCATTTTCTCAAAAGAATTGAAAATGAGATTAAAATCAATCCAAATTTTTAAAACTGAAGTGAGAGACTGAAAGCCAATCTAATTGATATATTGGGGATTTCAAAAAACCAAAAGAGATCTAAAGGGTGCTCTGTCAATGGTAGCTCTGGAAGGGACGCAAAAAGGACTAATTGATTCCAACTCGTAGGAGCAATGAAGACTACCTTCGTAAGTTTAATAAGACATTTCACAACCAAATCAGAGAACTTCTGATTTCTGGAAGCAAATGACTCTTTGGACCCAGTTGAAGGCCATCTAGAGGGTTCCAGCGGACGCAACAGATTGATTAGTACCACAAAAGATGAAGTACGATCTGCATTATCCTGTACAGAAAACAAACAGCCTTGCCTCGTTAAAAATATATTTCTCAAAAACCCTGCAAAAAGGAAGCATATGGAGAAAAGAATGACCAGAATCTTCAGCATCAAAACATTTAGAGCTTTCAAAAGTTGGCTGCCATCATCCATATGTGGGACTCGTTCATCCAAAAGCCACAAAAGAAGTTCAGTAATAAGACTGTCCAGAGTATTCTCCTTGACAGCATGAGCAAGTCTTTTGTTTTGAAATGTCTGCAGCAAAGATTAACTTCTCAATTAAAAAGAATGTTTTCATCTTACATTGGAAAGAAATAGATCGGACATTTCAAATAAAGAAATTTCTTTCAGCAGAATTAATGCTTGTTTACAATAGCTACAATTCTCGTGTAGAATTAACAATCGACAAGCACAATTCTTAGAATCCCAATGAAAATTGACAGGTGAGCACCTGCATGAGGGTATTGAGAACATATTTACAGGACCTTGAAGAAGCTCCAGTCAGACTGTAGTCAAAAGTCTTGGCAACCTATACACACAGATAAAAAGGGCAAGCAGTTCACAAAAATGGGCAAAAAGAAAATCCAAAATATGGGAGGCCAAAATAGCACTGTTCGTACTTTTGTTGCCAAGCATAAAACAAGTCTATCAGCATCCCTTGCTAGCTCATCCATTGAACTGCCTTCTGGATCACTGGAGGCTTGAGCCAGTTCATGACATACAACTTTCATTCCTTCCACGGACTGCAATAGATATCCAGATATTGATTACGATTCAAAAGACACATAACATAAATATACTGTTGTTTTAACTCAAGAAAACTACAATTGGTTCAGTTATTTTTAATATAATAGTACAGCAGCTATGTGCCCAATACTATTCATTTGAAAAAGTTATAAATGGTAGAAAAACCTATTAGTGAACTATACGAAATATTATGCACACACGTAAGCCTTTCTAATTCATGTAAATCATATGATAAAGTTTTGACAGAATATAGATAGTTTGACATGAAGGAAAATAATACAAAACATTTATGGAAGGCTAGTTTTGGCAACTTTCAACTCTTACAATTGGAACGCAAAAAAACAATCCTCCAGTATGAGTTTTGAGACCTTGAGGATGTTTAGCATATGCTGAACTTATTTGTCCATCTTTGATCTAGGATGTTTGCTACGGTTTTATTGCTTTATATGTAATGAAGTTCAATAGTTTCCATTTTTTATGATATTTTTAAGTGGGTGCTTGATCCTCTTGCTGGTTTAATTTCTATGGATCTTACAGTATTTACAAATATTTTCCAACAGTGAAACCCAATCCCTATTGTAAAACGTATTTAAAAACTAATATTTCTTCAGATAGGCAATCATCAAATAAATAGTTTCCATTTGCAGCTAAATAAGAAAATACAATCCATTGGAGAAATAATTCATTGGAAAAACGTGATAGTCTTCCACCTGTTCGGGTGAACCAAAAGAAATGATGTCCATTGCTTCATTCCAGTCAGTAGGACCATTGGCAGTAGTGAGTGGTTGAGGCATCAATTGTCTCTCCATATGAAGCTCAGAACCATAGTTTTTCCTGGAGCTAAGCATAACATGATCAATGAGGAATTTGATTCCATATGTTAAGATCAACAACAAAATAAAAAATCATATACGACATATATAGTATTATGTACAATGAAATAATGAAAAATTAATGAAATGAGCACTTGTTTTTAGATGCTGTTTAAAGAAATAGGCATCCCATCCAAAAATTAAAGAAATCAGGGCATTTCTTTCTTAGTTTTTCTTCTTTTTTTTTTCCAGAAAATAGGATATAGCATTTTGAAAAAATGCAAAGCATACCCACAGCATCAAGATGCATTGCTCGCCTGACAGCGCTTAACGTTGATTCACGACAAGATATGCTTTTTAAATCTATTATACAGTATATTGTCTCAAAGATCAGCGATATGCAAATACCTTGTTAAAATTGTTCCAGACATGGATCGAGAAACTTCCCCACTTTGCTCAGCTACATCAGATCTAGAAAGAAAATTTGAAAAGATATATTTAGAAAATTACAAGCTATGGTACTAAAAAAGCATACATAGTAAAATGAATCCTGTGACAAATGATCGCACTAGAAACTAGAAAATTCAACATAACAGCCATACAACATGGTTATGTCCATTTACTCACATACAAACATTTCTGGCCTTCAGTGATACACACATCCTACGGAGACTTCCTCTAGTAACCCTGATACGCAATCAAGTCACTAGTCCCTCCAAATCTATCCAGGAAGTTAATACTGTGCGTCTTTTTTAGAAGGATATTGTCAAAAAACCACTATATTCCAGCACTTCTAATTCCTTTTCAGGGTTTCCAACTTCAACATGATTCATCCTCAGACTGACTAAGAAATAAAAAAAACTTTTTTTTTTTACTTCTATAAAATTAATGAGACAACAGTTGCATATTTAAACAATCTCTCGAAAAATACTTCACTAAAACTAGTGTTTCCTGTGGGGTCTTGCCAGTAGCAGCAGCAGACAAACTCAAGTGAACCCCACACAACACCCTGCGCTCTAAGAAACACAATCATAGTCCCTAAGAGACTGTCTCAAAGCAGCACTACAATCATTTCAGGAAGCAAACAACTCAAGTAAGCTTCAAATCATAGCATAAAACAAATATCATGCTACAACGTCAAACCCTGTGAAAAAACAAAATACTATTTATAAGGTATAATAGGGTACATACTCATTTTCCCTAAGAGGCCGTCTCATAGCAGCTCTAGCTTCACCAGGCTTCCCTTCCTTCTTTTTCTCCATTTCTCTAACCTGGAAAAAATTAACAAAAGTACAAAATGAAAATAGAAACAGGGCAACAACTAGACAAATTAATTCATATATATAGACATAATTGGCGCACATATGCATTCATGTATCAACATGGTGTCCATGTTCTATTGTCCCAGGTGTGTGACGTGTTTGTGCGCATGCATGAACATTTATGCATGTAAAATATAAACAGACCTTCCACTTAAATCTATCATCCAACATGCTTCTCTGAGCATCCGTCAGTTTTCCCACATATCTCCATACCTCCTCACCTGAGAAGAACAACAAACACTCAGCATAGCATGCGGAACATTTTCA
>NW_019104529.1:904422-915683 GCF_001995035.1 Momordica charantia
CATGAAGAAGACTATTTATTTCCTTAAAAAAGGTAGGAAGAGAAGTTCCGTAAAAGAAAATACAAGAACAGACTATTTGGTCAGAGCACGAGTAATGACGCTAAGAGAATTTTAATGGTTCTATAAAACGTGTGATGAAGGTTAAAAGAAACAATGTAAAGTGATTCTTGTTATCATTGGATCCCCTCTCATGAAGAAGACTATTTATTTCCTTAAAAAAGGTAGGAAGAGAAGTTCCGTAAAAGAAAATACAAGAACAGACTATTTGGTCAGAGCACGAGTAATGACGCTAAGAGAATTTTAATGGTTCTATAAAACGTGTGATGAAGGTTAAAAGAAACAATGTAAAGTGATTCTTGTTATCATTGGATCCCCTCTCATGAAGAAGACTATTTATTTCCTTAAAAAAGGTAGGAAGAGAAGTTCCGTAAAAGAAAATACAAGAACAGACTATTTGGTCAGAGCACGAGTAATGACGCTAAGAGAATTTTAATGGTTCTATAAAACGTGTGATGAAGGTTAAAAGAAACAATGTAAAGTGATTCTTGTTATCATTGGATCCCCTCTAATGGGGCAGGTGTCAAGTAACATCAAGACTAACCAAGAATCTTGTAACCAGTAGCGAGTGTATTTAGAGCAGCTTTCCTAATTTCACCATCACGTTCTGCTGTTAAGCTTGCAACAATTTGCAATGATCTCAACTGCCCACTAATCTACAAAAAGAAGGGGAAAACAGCCAAGTGTGAAGTTGAAATAAAAAATTGTACATACACACAAAAACATATTTGATGTTTACCTCAGATCCATAATTATCAATCAAGAATCCAACAAGGTCAACACATTCAATCCGAGTGCGATTGTTTTTAGAACGTAAACCCTCTAGTATGTAAGGAAACATTTTTGTAGCTGAGTAAGTCTGTATGATTTGTTTGGTCAGCTCCCGCATCTTTTCCTTCACCTTCTCAATGTTATGTCCCAACTGCATCACAGTGCATTAGAGTAAGTGTCTTTCACAGAGGCAAAACAAATTAGGATGAACAACAAAAACACAATATTTCAAGTAAACAATGTATGAAAACAATTTGGTACCTCAACACAAACAAAGCAACATATAAAATTTCAAATAATCAACTACTTGAAAGAAAATCCAGAGCACTGTGAAGCACCTTCTCTATTAAGCATGGAAGAAAGATGGCCGCTTCAGACTCGTTAATACAGTACCCTTCATCCTTCAAGGTCTCGAAGAGTTCGGGAAGAAACTCTAACACCTGATCATTTCCACCTACTTAGATATCCCAGATGGAAAATAATATAGGCACAAAAAAAAAGGACATAACACGTGTTGTTCAAGGAAACTAGAAGCTATACCTTTAATAAACATGTCGTATTTGATTTACAAAATTGCAGAACAAACCACCTCAGTAGAATATCTAAAACCTCAATAACATCCTTCCCAATTGACGCCAGAGCCTGGAGAATCATAGAAGTTTGTAAATATGCCAGGAATGTGCAATGACTTTAAAAGAAAGCATTCCAGAACAAAATACCTTTTGCAGCATCTCTAGACCATCAACTTGCTTCTTAAAATCTGTGCTTAACAGCCTTCTCTGCAAATCCTCCCTGAAATACTTCATCATATCATTCTGAATAGAAGCCAAAATTCAGATATTAAAAATATGTGTAAATATTTAGAAACTAGAACACAAAATAAAAATCATTTAACAAGTACAGATTCATAGCCCACTTATATACAAACCTCAAGGTCTTGAATCTGCTCCATGCGTGGCTCTTCAAACTTAAACTTACGAACTATTATTCTCTCTCTTTCCTCCTGCATATGAACAAGTCAATCAACAATAAATTTAAGCCAATTTAAGATCGGGTAGAAGGATGTTGATAAGGAGAGTAGGAACCTTATTTGAGTCCTTGACATTTAACAAAGCCTGTGATTGCACAGCCAAATCATGCGCAGATATTAAGGATTCTGTCCTATTTCCCTTTGTAGTGGTGCCTCTCTGTATAAATAGATGGTCAAGTTGAGAAGGTGAACAGGGGGGACTAATAGTATCATTAAATTAGTTCCCAAATATTAAAAAATGCTATTAATTCTAGCCAAAGAAACAAACCGATGGTATAGCTTTATTTCCATGCTTAGAAACACCATTTGAAGTGGCTTTTCCGACCTTTGCAGCATTTTTGGATGTCAAGCTTGAGGTAATTTGTTTAGCAGACTCGAAGGATTCTGTGAGAATCAAGTTGAACAAATTTAAGTCTTAAGTAAGACAGAAGCAAATGCAAGCTAGAGAGTTAGCAACATACCTTGAAAAGCACCATAGGGTTTTAGTCGTTCAAGAACAAGGGACAAACCTGGCCCACTAATATCTTTAAGAATTTTATCAACCTATAGAGAAGGAAGGAAAAAAATATTTCAGAAAATACTCGGAGCTTAATAGAATAGCAAATGAAAAATAGTTGATGCATACTGCTTCCTGCCGCCCAACCCTTAGAATTTCAGTAATGCATGCCTCTGCTGCTTTTCGAACATCAGACGATTTGTCCTGCAGTAGATTTTAGTCTCCTAAGCAATTGGAGGACAAGTAAAATATATGCATACAAATTCCAGCCCAGAAAAATTCAACCAAACTACCGTCAAAGCAGAGCAAGCCGGTTTCAGTAGCTGTATGGAATCAGAAGAATCACTGATTCCAGAAAGCTTCCTCGACAACCATTCTAAAAGGTCCTTCCGCCCTTCTGCACTCAGCTTGTTATCCACTAGAGCTAACGTCACATAAGGAATCTGAAGGAGGGACAAACATATACTGTCATATAATGCTAGATATTGATTGCAACTTTAACATATAAGGTAAAGATATACCATTTTATCAAAATGGACAGCAGCTAGCCAGGCATCTAAAGCAGTCAAAGTGGCTTCCCTCATATGCTTCTTGTTGTCACCAAGACATTTCAAGACATCGGACAGCACTCCCTGTGCACAAGACAAAGGACCATTAAAGTTCAACAATCTAAAGGATAAGAAACTAAGCATAAATTGTCTAAGGATCCACAACAAACCTTGCCTGACTTTTCAACAGCTGGACCCATTGCAGAAGCAACATTACCAATGGTTGCCAAAGTTGCCATGACCAAGTTTTTATTGCTATCATACAAGCGCCCTCTTAGAGCTCCAAGTAAGTCCGCTGGAAAATATATACAAAAGAATAATCCACAAACAAAAATCATCAAAATGGGAATGGAAGAAAACAGAGAAGAAAAATAACCCAGAAGCACAAATAATGCTCCCATAATTTGAAACGATGGAAGTTACATGTCCCAGTAGATTGAACACGTTTATTAGCTTCTTCCAACATTTTATTTACAGCTTCAATAGACTCCAGACGAACCTGCAATCGTGTATTAAGAAGTAAAAATAAAATAATTCCTCACAATGTCAACAACACAACTATTACACAGAAAACAATAAAAAAACGTAGTAGACTACAATTTTTAACGCTAATTGTAGTACCTTCCAGTCAGGACTTTCAAAATTCTTCAGCAGTGTAGGAGTGATCTTCCCACTAATATCTTCACGTGGCAGGCCATCCACCCCACTGGCAGATGTCGATGATGTTAGTTCTTCTGACCTGACTGTTCTTTTTGGAGCAGCTGCAGTACCCTAAAAGAGAACAGACAAATAAGAATTCTAAAAAAAATAATAATTCGAAACATACATTTGTTTGTTCATTTGTGCATGTATGATCTATGGCCTCACGTACCTCAAATGGATTTTTTTCAAATTCAGCATCAATTGCACTAAGAAGTGCAGGTTTCACATCTGAAAGAAAACCTTTAAGATCTGCAAAAATTGAAACAGTTCGTGAAGTGAAATTATATTATCAAGGATTCAAGAAATAGTCCAAGAAACAGAAAGGAGGGGTCTAGTCACCTGGTCCAACAAATTTATGTAAGCAACCCAAAAGCTTAATAGTAGCATTCCTTGTAGCCGCAGCACTGGACTGGAGACCAGTTTCTTTACAAAAGTCAATTAAGTCCTGTGATATTTATTTTCATCCATTAATAAATAGATCATATAATAATGAGAACCATAACAATGTTCTGAAAGAAAAGAATAACCAAACACTTTCGAAGAAGAAGAGGAACCAAATACCTTGAGTTTTAAAAGAGATAGACCAAAGTCCTCAACAGCTGAGACCATCCACAATAGTCCCTCACTAAGGACCTTCGGATTTTTGTGCTCTTTCATTATTTTGAAGAGCTAAAAGTTAAAACAAAAAAGTAACTTAATATTTAGAATAAGAAATAATAAAATACAAACTGTAATTTAAATGATAATTCTGTCTAGCCTGGCCTGCTTTAAGCAGAGAAGAAAATAAATATGCAGAACTATAGAAAAATGTTATAAAAGTACAAAAGTGCACTTGGATTTGTCATAATAACACTTCCAGTTTATAAACCATTAGAACCATACTTACTCTTTCAAAAATAAACCCTGGACCAACTGCTTCTGAAAAAGTAGTAAGGCACTTCATAGCCTGAGTGCGAGTTTTAATATCTGCTACACGTTCACTTATACCTATCAAGTATGTAACAAAAAACAATAAATACACTCATACTTAATAAAAGGGAAATAATAAGAAATTGACCAAGCGCATATCTTCCAGAAAACTTAATATAGATCAGTAATAATTCAATCATGTTTTCTTAACAAATGAAAAAATAGGAACCCCTTCCATTTTCATTTCAGCCGAAATTTCAAGCCTCAGTTATTAGTTTCAGGCTCCAAGGTCTTTGATGAAACGGCTATAGACATTATTGAGAAGCAACCGTGTGGTCAAATATTCTGGGATCAACATTATAAAGGAGTTTTCTAGGGAAATTTGGATGAAAAGAAACAAACTAATTTTCAGTGGAAAGGAACGATATTGGAAGTCTTTGAGTTGGCCTTCATCTCTCTTCACTGTAACCCTTTCAAAATCTTTTTCTAATTTATACTCCTTTTATTATCAATTCTATTGGAGGGAATTTTTATGAGTTTATGTCGGGTAAGGGAAGGGTATTTTTTTTATCAAGAAACAACCTTTTCAACTTTTTATTGAAAGATGAAAAGGAAAAATGGGTATATACATTTAGGTATGATTTAAATCGGGGGTGGTATTATTTGCATATATGGTTTAATTTCAGATTTATGAGATTTCCTTCTCTTCAAGATTATTCAATTGTAACTATTTGCTGCATTAGTGAAACGTGAATTTCCTTCTCCAGAAAATGTCGAAAACAAAAACCAACAGAAACAAGCATCCACCCAAAAGACCAGCCACTTCATTAAAAATGTCCAAGCTACCCACCTGAAAGGCAAAGTACAATACACTTTTTTGGAAACTTTTTTGCAGTGGAGCCTATATAAGTTATGACTTCAATAACCTGCTGCTGAACCTGCATCATTCAGTTTGAGCACATAAATATATAATAACCAACCAACGGAAATGAATAATAGAAATGTAAAGTACCAAAGGGAGTTGGAGTAAAACCTGAACATTTTTCTCACTCCAACCAGGGACAATGCAAAGTAAACGAACAAGAATCTCGACTGATGGGTTAAGATCTTCCAAACCTTCCACTTGTTGCTTCAATGAAGATATTGCTGAAATATAAGTTAAAATTTTTTAGCAGTCAATGAAGTAACGAATTAATGTAGTGCACATCCACAAAAGGTAAGCAACCTGAAAAAGAGAGCTACAAAATTCTGCTGTATGATAACCAATGTGGCAGTCACAAATTGGCCAGCTTTCAATCTTTTACTGAAACATTGTTGGTTTTGTTGCATTTAAGCATCAAGCTTTGAAATACAGTCGTTAAATAGCCAACTAAAGTTGGTTAGTATCTAGGATTAAAGTGGACAAAGAAGTGAACAAAAATAGTTTATTTTGCAGGTGTATTCCAGAAACGTCTTTGGTGATGAAAATTTTTAAAAAATCATTAGTTTCTTAACTTTCTTGAATAGTAAAAATCCTATGAGAAACTGAGAACAATAAGAGTAACTAAGGCAATAGGCGATATGAAAACCTTCAAGACGTTCTTTCCACACAGTGCTCTTCAATTGAGAAATTGTATCTGTTTCGACTAGAGAACCTAATCTGCTCTCCACCTCTTCAAGGCTCATCTCAGCCGGCTACAAATGTTTAGTCAAATCAGCAAAATTAATCTATACATAAAGAAGCCGCCAGCCATAAACAAAGTTATTTTTTGTCAGAAGCAAAATATTTTGAACTGAGAAAGTTTTAGGAACAGTTGGATCTACAAAATAAACTGTAATGAACCCAAATTTGATTTCAGTGATTGTGAAATTTTTATGCTGATCTTTGCATGTCAGGTGGTATTTTGATGAATATTTGAATCTGATTACTTTTATACTGGGTTTGTAGGTTCAGAATGATGACGGGGAACTTTCTATTTTAGGGAACAAGAGAATTTTTTAGAATTCAATTAAATTTGTTGTGAAAAAAAACAATAAAACCTTCAGTTGATCTTCCCAAAACTATAACAAATTAAGAATTACAATTCCATCAGAAATTCAACATGAGAATAGACAAAGCTACTACAGACATTACATTCCTAGAACAAACATGAGATATAATCTAATCTCAGTTCAAGCAGACTCAAAGTCTTAACTTAATTCAAAAATATCCTCTAGTTCCTCTCCAACCAAAAATCTCAGGAAATTCAGACAACCGTAAGAAAAAAAGTTGTTGATATTGTTATTATAAGGGTAAAAACTATGCTGCTAGTTGGGACCCCTGCCACTACAAAAAATTGACAAATCAATAGAAGAAACATCAAAGACATTTAGAACGATCCAACAAACCAAATCCAAAAAAGATTGAACTATAGACTGCTAGCACATACCAGACAAGTTATTAGATTACCTCAACATCTTCTGGAACTTCAATGGGCTTGGAAGATTTTGGTGGTCCACCACTGGATACAGTACCATCTCCTTTCTTATTGGTGCCTGATTTTGTTGAGTTTCCTTTTTTACTAGAAGGCTAGGAAATAAAAATAGAACTATTAGAATAGATTATGCAGACAAGAAAGTATTGTTTACCTAATGAATAAATACCGAAGCCTTGGAAACCAAAACACTTATAAAATTAACTCACAGCTCCCTGTGCAGGCCTCTTCCCACTAAGCATGCTTGCTGCAGATTTTTTAACAAATAAACCATCTGAATCCTGCATAAGGTTCAATCCATTATATCATCATAATGTATTAACTAAGAAAATAAGCATGAAAACACATGAAAAATTATTTAGAAGAAATAGTTTAAATATTGACCTACCGAAACTGATGGCACACTTGCACCAGAAGCTTGGGCTGCTGCATTGCCATGAAACACACTTTAAAAAAAATGTTATAAAATATAGTAGATCAAACTTTGTTAAAAGATCATTTAAAAAAAATGTAAAATGCACAGAATTACTAGAAACTCATTGTCACGAACCTGAGCTAGCATTAGAAGGTAGATTGCTTTCAGAGCCCATAATCATCTCAGATAATCTCTTCCTTCTCACATCATCAAGTTTCTCCACTGACCTCTCTAAAGGTCTCATTCCAACGGACTAGTATAGTCAAGAAGAAAGTTTGTTACAGCAGCAGAATCAAAGCAGTAATAATCATTTTTAAAAATCTGTTAAAACATAAAGTCAACTGCAATCACTACCTTTGCTACTGCTGCTAAAGCCAAAAAGGCTGCATCCCTCACATCAGGGGTCCCATCATTAAGACTCTTAAATGAGAAAAGATAATTTGTGTTAAGATTCGATAAGACAAAAACAAATCAATAGCATAAACAAATGGCTAAGCCCTAATAAGCGGAGTTCATAATTTTCAATTTGGCATATCCACGTATAAAAATGATATAAGCACTAACCAACATAGTTTACTCACACTTGCACATAGGTGTAAGAATGATGTTTATTCAAAACATTTGAAAAGAAAAAGATATTTCTTTTGCCAATAGGAAATTAATTTGTTAGAAAAATCTATAATATATTAAAAATGGGCTTAAAGAGAGAAACTTTTGATTTCGCCTTTTGCCAATTTTAATTAGTATTATATTATTATTTTAATACTATCTTAAAATTTAATTATTAATAGCTAATTTATAGTTAAAATATAATTTATATTGTAATTAGTTCCCTACAATTTTCAACGTTAGATTCATCCCTTTCAGCCTTTTTTTTTGTTTTAATAATATTTTTTATTTTTTATTTTAATAATATTTTAAATTTAATTATTAGCAGATAGTTTGTAATAATAATTATTCAAAAATTAGAATTTATCCCAAGCCATCCCTCTTGCCAGTTATTTTAATAATATATATGTTATTTAATTATTAATATTTGATTTAAAATAATAATTAATTATAAATTAAAAGTAAACCTTATAATTAATAGATTACAATTATCAAAACAAGAAAAAGTGTAAAGTTGGGGAGATAAAAGACTAAGAAATAAATTTCTGGCACTATATAAAGAGCATCCGCATGCAAACAATTCACATATTTCCCCACATCCCACATTGGTTCCAAGGTTCTCAATGTCATCTATGTTTCCTTCATTTTTTTTCTTAAAGAGCATGGTAGTGGTCATATTTGACTCTAAAGATTGGTCACCTTATTGAATAATGAGATAGTGAAATTTTTTATTTCTCAATTTTATAAAATAAAATAAATTCAATACTTTTTAATTTATCATAGATAATATATTCAATTTTTCAAGAGGTCATGATGTTTTAAAATTAAATTGTGCATTAATTTTATTTAAATATTTTAATCGTGATCTTTACTTAAATTTATTAAACTCTATTTTTAAATGGTAAAACAAAACTACAATTTCACGTTCATAGCATGTGCTTCAAACTTGTATACATTAAAAGGTGGCAGGCAAAGCCTCAAGAAAAAGAGGTTTCAACTGGCTATGATCTAGGAAATAGAGTAATTCGCCAAAGAGATTGACAAGAAGGCCAAACAGGAAGCAAAAAGAAATAACAAAATAGAAAATATCCCTCCCTCCATGTCTCAATGCCTTGGACATCCCACAAAATCTTATTCTCCCTATGCAAACTTCCCATCCCAAAAAATCAAAGAAATCTTTTTATCCTTGAACTTGTGACATAAAAATGTCAAAAAGGAAATAGTTAAAAGTGCGTGCGATTAAAATAAAAGGATTCTAAACTAATACACTTTAATAATCATATCAGAGCTTAAAGCACGGTATTCACTCACCTCCATAAATAAAGGAACATATTCCTTGTGCACCTTCAGGACAACAGCTTTGTTGCTAGTTTCAATACAGAAAGTAACCCAGCTTAAAGTCAATGAGCGCACAAGAGGAACTTTGTTTTTGCTTGCTGTCTTAACATCTGCCACAAAATCATTAACTAAATCATTACCACAATTTTTTTATTTATATTTTTTTTATCAGAAACTTTATTTCATTGATTAAATGAGATATACCAAAAAAGAAACAGATAGGAAAGAGCTCCATAATCTAAAGAATAATAAAACAGGTCATCCAAATGGGGAATGAAGGTAAATTGATTAGGGATTTAAGAAAAAAATTTGAGCAAGAGCTCCAAGAGGAAGAAACAAAGCTATAAAACCTCCTCATTCGTAATGGGCACATGTTAAACTACTCTCCTAATTCACTTTTTCTTTCTTGTTTTTTGATAATGGTGAGTGACCATGATAACTTACAAGCACCTTCCCTAATTTCAAAAAAAAATTGTTTTGACCTTCATGGAGAAACTTACTTTTTTCAGTTTCTCCTTTTTTGTGAAAACTGAGAGTCGGAGTTTTGCACCCCTATACCCAGGGGCACCCGCACCTGGCTCCGAGAGACATCAACGGTTTTTGGTATTAAGCTCACAGAAAGGTTTGAACTTGAGACCTTTAAGCCAGTGTGACCCCAAGTCCTTTTCAATTGGATTGCCCTTTGGGGGCTTCATGGAGAAACTTACTGAATATTTGAAATATTGGATTGGGCTACTTAGGGATGTCATAGGGATGTCAATTTTCCCACAGGGACCCAACCCTAAGGACCGGAACGAGGATGGGGAATTTTTCCCAAAATTAAAGTTTGGGGACAGTGACAGGGAATATTCCCTAACCTACCCCTGACCTTGGTCCTGCCTCCATCCCATTACAGAAAATTTAAATCATTTTTAATTATTTATATTAACTTAAAAAAACAAACAAATGTGGATCACCACTTCTTGCACTGTTCTTTTGCTACCAAGGTTTGGAATTATGTGGCAGCTCTCTTAGACCTTTCCTATTGTCCTCCAAGAAGAACCGACGATTTCATTATGGAAGGCTTTGGTGGCTCAACTCTCAAAGGAAAAGCCTTTGAAATTGTGCTGCGAGGACTCTCCTTTGGCTCCTTTGGAGGAAGAAAAATAGCAGGTTTTTTTAGGATAAAGGAGTTACAAAAGAAAACTTTTGTGTGAATATAAAGCATACAGCTTCTTGGTGGGCTTACATCCACAAGAAGGTTTTTTGTAACTACAGTTTTCGTTTGATTATACAAGATTGGAAAGCCACGATTGTATAGCTCCGTGGGGAGGGTTCACTCTATCCTCTGCCTCTAGGCTGTTCGTCCCTTTTTTTGGGCTATCTTTTGATGAATATATTCTCTTTGTTTCTTATAAAAAAACAAACAAACAAACCTTTTCTTGATAGATGAAAACATAGAAAAATGTACATAGATACAAACTCCCAGAAAGGAGGGAAAAGGTCTTTTCCTGATAGATGAAAACATAGAAAAATGTACATAGATACAAACTCCCAGAAAGGAGGGAAAAGAAAACCAAACAACCAAACAATTAAGGGAAAAGGAAAATCTTATATTTGGAATTGTGCCAGAGCCTTACTTTGGCTTCTTTGGAAGGAATAAACAATAGACTTTTTGAAGATAAGAAGTCCTTGGTGGATTCTTTTTGTGTGAATATACAGCATACGGCTTTTTGGTGGGCTACAATCCACAAGAAAGATTTTTGTAATTATAGTCTTCAAAGGATTATACGAGATTGGAAAGTTGTTATTGTATAGTTCCTAGGGGAGAGTTTTCTCAACCCTCTGCCTTTAGGTTGTTTTTGCTGTTTTTTATGGTTGGATATCAGTTCTCTCTTTCTTATCAAAAAAAAAAAACAAACAAACAAACAACCAAACAATTAAAGTCAAGTTC
>NW_019104529.1:915858-939750 GCF_001995035.1 Momordica charantia
TTAGTAACCTTACGCATGCGTAATGAAACCTTCTTGACCAAATGGCCGTGGCATTTCTCTAAGGATTCGAAAGCTTTATGGCATAGGATCATTGTGAGTAAATACCACCCACATGCTTCTGAGTGGGTCTCGGCTTGCGGGTCTAAAGGCTGTCAAAAAACCTCTGGAGTGCTATTTTTCAGGTTTATCCTTAATCTCCCAATTTCTAAAATGCTTTCTTGGGGAAGGTACATGTATTTACTTTTGGGAGGACTTTTGAGTAGGAGATAGGCCTCTTTGCACTTTGTTCCCTCGTTCGTGTCCTCCTTTTAAATAGAGGTTGTATTTGGTGCCTTTATGCCATCCTCGAGTTCTAACTCTTTTTCATCGTTTTATCATGAAGGGAGATAGTGGATGTGTATGGCATTCTTTCTCTTCCGAGTAATATTCAGATAGGTCTAGGGAGAAGGATGGGTCTGGGAGAAGGGATGTTCGTTTCTGACCCCCTCCCCCAAACCCTTTGGCGCCCCTCCTATTGCTCCTTCCTCCTCCCTTAAGAAGGTTAAGATCCCAAAAAAGGTAAATGATAATATAATAGATACCCAAAGTCATGGGATAAACTTTTCGCTTCAAAAACAGGAAGCTACAACAATAAACGATATATTTTTACCATAAATTTAGTACAACATGTTGAGCATCAAGAAGTATAATGAATAGTTTAATTAAGGAGACAACTAAGTTCATTGGAATCATAAAAGACTATGTCCTAAACATTGTCTAAAAATTACTTTTGGACGAATCTAACAAGTATTAGAATCTCACCTTCAATGACGTCAGAAAGACTTAAGCACCCAGCCTTATGCATTGCTTGGAGAGTTTGAGTTAATGACTCCATCAGAGTAGGTTTTTTTTCTTTTAATTTTTCCTACAAAAAAAACGAAGGCAAGTTGTTAAGCATGCTGTGAAGGTGAGTTCCAATAACCATAAGAAAATATAAAGAAATTAATTAAAATAATTTTCCGGTAACAAATTTTCCTTGACCAAGATATTTCTCAAGAAACCAAAACTTTTACAGTTGAAAGGCGGTGATACGATTTGAGTAATTAAGAAATACAACCCTTTTCTGGGATGAAAAACAGAAAAAAAAAAAATATAATTAAGCACACTACTCAAAGAGAGAATATAAGGAGACACCCCAAAAGAACAAAAAAGTCGGTGAGAGGATAAGAGCAATTAAGATGACTTCAAGTCTTGGTTGTCGATAATATTAAAAAGAGAGAGAAGCCCCTCTCTTAGTCTCTCTCTTTTCCCACATAATCAACGCTGATAACAAGGTATAACAAGCTGGTCAAAATGACAGCTTCTCATCCTTCAAAAGGTCACAAAACTCCAATTACCCAAAGTACATCAGTTTTTGTTCCTAAATTACTCGGTCAGTAATTCCTTCACGGTGTTATTCTTACATCTCTTATGTGGCTCATAAGATAATAAACTCATAGCTTGATATGAGTAAATCCATGTAGACAACGTCCAACTTCTTAAACTCGAGCTACACAAACCTAATCTATGAGAATAACATCCCCAAATTGCTTCTTGTCCTTGTGCAAATGGTGGCTTGGGCATTGGTATGTTATTGAATAAGAACCATGCTCTTCTTGCGAAATGGGGTTGGAGGTTTAGTGTGGAAACCTCTGTGTTATGGGGCCTGATTGTGGCCAGCATTTATGAAACAGATTGTTTTGATTGGAACACTCTGGAAAAAAAGAATTGGGGGTGTCGTAGCCCTTGGAACAACATTCAAAAACAGTGGAAAAAGTTACAGAAATTCTCTTCATCATCAGTAAAAAATGACAAACGTACTTTGTTTTGGCATCACTTGTGGTTGGGCGATTCTAGCTTAAAGGACAAGCTTCCACTTCTGTTTCGGGTTTCCTCGAACCCCTACCTTTCGGTTCATGAAGCTTGGGATTCAACCACCTCCTCTTGGAGGATTGAAGTTAGAAGGTCGCTAAAAGATGAAGAAATTGCTGAATGTATACAATTATTGGACAGTCTGAATTTGGTTTTGTTAAATGATGGTGAAGACAAACTTTCTTGGAATCTGAATAAAAATGGGGCTTTTTCTGTCAGCTCCTTATGTAATTCTAAGGCTCCCTCTGCTGCATTACCACAGGATTTTTGCTCAAAGCTCTGGAATTCTGGTAGCCCCAAGAAGGTTAATGTCCTCACATGGATTCTTATGTTTGGCAAGGTCAATACAGCTGAAATTATGCAGAAAAAGATACCATATATGTTTCTCCAGCCATCTGCTTGTGTTTTTTGTGTAAACTCAAGCGAAAGTCAGCTGCACACTTTCTTTTTCTGCCCATTTGCAGCAACCTGTTGGCCTGCCTTATTTGGTATCTTCAACCTATCTTGGGTTATGGACAAGTCAGTCTCGAACTTGGTTTTCCAGTTGCTGTTTGGTCTACACTTGAATCCTAGAGCTACATTACTTCGGGTCATTGGCCTTAAAGCCCTTATTTATGAATTATGGTTCGAGCGGAATCAAAGGACCTTCGAAGGGCTTAAAAGGCATCCATTGGAATGTTTTCACATTGCCAAATTCAAAGCTTCTCAATGGTGTGCTCTTTCCCATCTTTTTGTCAATTACTCACCTAATATGATTGATTCTAATTGAGATGCTTTTAGCTCTCCTTTGTAATCTTATTTCTTTTGTTTCAACTTTAAGTGCTTTGTATTCTTTTCCTTTTTTTTTCCGTTATCTTTCTCACTCATTTGGAGTTTGTATCTTTCTCACTCATTTGGAGTTTGTATCTTTGAACATTTTATGTTCTTTTTCATTTATCAATGAAAAAGTTTGTTTCCTATTAAAAAAAATAGAAAGAGAATAGGCTTGCTCAATAAAAATCAAACTCCTTTCTTCTATACGGCAGTAAATGTTCCATAAAGTTCAAGCTTTTGGTCAAGTACAAACCTTGGCCAGCCTTGAACAAAACAATCTCTCGAACAAGAATCTAGAGAGGGGATGATGGAGGAATGTGGAATTCACCAATTTTTTAAACCAAAAACAACCTGGCCTCACATGAAAGCACCAATCTCCAATATGGGTAATAGTCAGAGGGTTTCCAGGTTTGTGGAACATCCTAAAATTTTTAATTTGGTCATCCAATCATTAGACTCGCAGGAAAGTCCCAAAAATAGACCTCATGAAGTTTCCATGACATAGGGGGTTTCAATTAAATAGAGGCCATCTGTCAACTTATTATGTTATGTTTGGTATCGTTCTCTAAATAAGAAACTTATGTTTCCTATCAACCAAGAAACATAGATCTCACACTTTAAATAAATCAAATTTAAATGCCAAAACAAATACTAAGTTATATGATAGGACAAATAGCTTGGCAAAAAGAACAAGAAAATTTGCTTTCAGAAACACGTTGGTAACCTATACAAGTTTGTTTACTATTCAAAAACATAAACAAGTTAGTAACCTAGACAGACCAGCAAGTACAAGAAGAGTTATGTGAAATTTAAAAACAAAATAATAATAATTGATGTAAGTTCACAAGTACAGCTAAAATATGCCAGAATAACATACTAAAAGTTAGCTAATAGAATGAGAGTCTTCATTGCGAACTATTATAGATACCGAGACAAAGACCATAAATATAAAATCTTGATTGAGATACTTTTAATAATTTCCTGAAGAACAGCGAAAAATACTTAATATACATACAAGTAAAACTGGCAATAGGAATCGTGAACTCCCAGAAAAGTTAGCTCTGAGACCCCTGGAAAGATTGCCAATAGCTTGAATGGCTTCAACAGCAACAGCAATATTCACATCCGTAATCAGCTGCAAAGTTTGACAAAAACTCCACTGGTAAGTCAAAAATCTCCCACGCATGAAGACGCTTGGAATTAATCAACGAGCACCATGCTAACATAACATTTTCATCAACGTATGCAAGCAATTCAGGTAACTACACTGGACAGCAACAAAACTAAAACTACCAATCAAGCAGGTCCAATTTTGTTTACAACTTCTTCTTTTGTGATTGCAAAGATGATCCTGAAATTTATTACAAAAAGATATACATGATTGATGCATGTATGAATGTGACATCATCGCAGTTTTGCTACAGTATGGTACTGGAAAGTCACAAAAGTGTCTTTTGTACATTGAGTGGGCAGTTACAGACTAAGATATCGAAATCAGAGATTGACACATATTTAATTTCAAATTGAAAGACTGACAAATAAATATATGACCATCCAAAGAAATTAATTCAAGCCCTGGGAGAGAATAGGGCCACGGAGAAGAAATCATACCTTCTTTAAAGTTCTACAAACTTCTGAAAAGTCACCAGGTACTATTTTTTTTGTTGAAGCAAGTTTGGTTAGTTCGGCGACAGCCTCTTTTCTTTCTGACCATTTTGTAGCTTTCTGAAAAAAGACCAAAGATAAACAAATAAATTTGTGGGATAGCAAAACTAGTGAGGTTCAAAACTAGATCAACATTAATTTTAATCAGCTAGTAGGAACAGAACTAGATATATATTATAATCTCCAAGGCAATAGGTCAAAATCACCAACCACTCCATCCCAAAATCCTGATTTCTCCAACGGAGTCAATATGTCTACAGGATCAACAAGATCATACTCATCTATTTCCTGAGGAACTGACAATTTAAGTGTATTAGAATGGTAGAATCTTTAATTAATTAATAAATGTTTAGTTCATGTCGCACTCAAACTATATGCATTAGACATACCATCAGCTACAGATTCTTCAGAAGGTCCCGTACCAACAGCCTCAGAAGTATCTTCCTTTTCTGGCTCTTTGTCTTGCTCGGACCTAACTAAGTAACATAATTAATCTCAACAGAAATACAATAAAAAGTAATAAAAAAAAAACCTTTTAACTGGCTGCTATGCAAAATAGCTATAAAAAAATGGCTAATTTTGGAATTGTATAAAAGCCGAATTTTTTTTTTATAAGATACAAGAAGATTAGAAGTTATGATTTAACAGTATACATAATCCAGAACTAACTACAAGATAGAAAGAATAAAAAATAAATATAAACAATTTAAAAAGAAGAGAGAATAAGAACAGAGAAAGGGTAATTTAAATGGAGAAAAACCCTTAATATTATGAAACTTTGTCTAGCATTAGCATTGGACTTGCTGAATTTTCCGTGTTATTATGGTGACCTGATAATTGCTACCATAGACCCTTGCAGCAAGAAGCTTCATAAAATATAGATCGTAACTTTATTTGTCCACCAACCAATCATCCGTGTATCACCCACTATACTACAGCCTGCTTATTCTCTCCCTCCCTCCCCCCCCCCCAACACACACCCACATTTTCCTATCATTTTGTCTCTATAGAGGAAAGTCCACTAAGAGAATGCAAGAGCATGTGTCAATACATAATTCAAAAAGTTATTTGTTTGAAATATCTTCCTTAATAGCAGTATTTTTAATTTATCCACAAATTGAAAACACTTTAAGTTGTCAACATAACAACAAAAATCAACTAGTCAGCATATTGATGTTGATGTATTTACAATTAAGAAAACGTCAACATCTTTAAATTGATAAAAGAAAATTTATCTCAAATCTGAAACGGAGAAGACGAAGAAGAATAAGAGGCAAAATCAGACAGGAGGGGAGAAGAAGAATAACAGAGCGAATATGAGTGAGGGAAGGGCAATATCCGAGAGCAGCAAGAATGGCCGCTACTGTCAAATGAAACAGACTACCCAATAAAACCGATTATTGCCAATATCCCACTAAAAATAAAGATCTTGTTATGTGAATAGATTTTCATTTAAACTACAACCACATCAATTAAACATACTTAAAGAGTCTTATCCAAAAAAATATATATATACTTAGGAGAGAATGGAGAGGATCTAGTAGTAGACAGTAAATGACATGCATGATAGACATTCCAGTGAAACCAAAAACAAAGTAATGACAGCTTAGAGGGCATGATCCATTCACCATCAGGCCAATAACAATATCTTAACCAAAATTGCACTAGCAAGAATGTATAGAGACTAAAGGTTGTTAACCTTATTTTCCGAGAAGGCCTAGCGGACCCTGTAACATTGACAAGCTCAGCCTCCAACTCTTTTTTCTGAAAATTCAAAAAGAAAAATTATTTCATTTAGGAGGTGATAAAGGATGTTAAATTAGCCATCTAAATTCATCATACCATTGTATCCCGCATTTTCTCAAACAATATTGACTTTACTGGGTCTTTCCCAATCCAACGACAAAGTTCAAGTGTCAATCCCTTGGAAGATGCACGAACATTTTGATCTTGATGGTCAAAGAGTTCCGGAAGCATCTTTAAAATTCGTTTTGGAGGAACAACTTTTGCTCCAAAGTCACTATATGAGGAAAATCATAGATAAATTACACAATGAAATAAAAGTAAATGACAGAATTTACACCATGGATATCCAAATACAGACCTCAAAGCTTGAAACATGACATCAATTGCAGGAACAACTGCTTTTGCAACTTTATTCTTTATTGCTTTTTCCATTGCATCCTACATTAGCATAAACCTTCTAATGAGATACAAGAATAGGCCTCAATTCATATATATGACAAATGAACTTAAATTGCAATTTGCAGTTTGTTTCTCATCAGAGAAAAAAAATGAAATATCTGTTTCTCATCCAAAAAAAAATTAATAAGAAACGAGACATTGCACATATATATATGTGTGTGTGTGTTGAAATTTCATTTTGCCCAAAAAAAGGCACTACCAGCACACAAAAACTTCAGGAAAAAAAAAAGATATCTCATGCTTGACTCAAAAACATATTCCAGCACACTTAAGCCAAGGAAACAATCAACTGACAGGAGAGAGTTATCAACATTAAGACGAACTTCATATTTCCGTGATTTAGCAGCATAATGATCAGGGAAACTCCTTTTTCCAAAGCAATTTTTAAACTTAACCTCCAGTGATAGCAATAATCTTTATTATTTATAGACTCTCTAAGGTTTCTTCAATAGGTATATTTCAAGCCATCAATCCAGCAAGCAGTGCTCTTCTACAGAGGGATAAATACCAAAGACAAGCTACAAAGAAAATTCCCTCACTGAACCCTTTCTCCTTCTATGTAGTATGTGTATGAGGGATGTCGAAACGGTGGATCACCTCTTTCTTTATTGTCATTTTGCATCTAAAGCATGGGCGTTCATTGCTTCTCTTTTGGATTTCTCCCTCTACATCCCTAGCAAGATTGATTGCTTCATTGCAGAAGGCTTTGGTGGTGGAAAGCTAAAGGGCAAAGCATGGGTAATTTGGAATTGTGCGGCCCGGGCTCTTCTCTGGTCAATATGGAAGGAACGGAATAGACGGCTCTTTGAAGATAAGTAAACTTCGATAGATTCTTTTTGTGCGAATAACGCATATTGCATCGTAGTGGTCATTACTACACAAAAAAAGCTTTTTTTACCTACGATCTTCTTTTGCTTACTCAGGATTGGAAAACAGTGATTGTATAGAGTTCTACGGAGGGTTCTCTCTACCCTCCACCTTTAGACTGTTCTCCCCCTTTTTTGTGAGTTATTTTGATTTGAATACTCATCTTTGCTTTCTTATCAAAAAAAAATAAAAATCCAGCAAGCAGTGATGTGTAACTAGACTTTAGCCGATCATCCACTTCCCTTCCAAATTATTCTCGTCCATTGTATAGTGAGATTGTAGTCCCTACTCCTAGTTTCTAATGTAGAGAGTTGTTGGATGTTTCAGCTCTTTTTTCTCTTCTAGAAGACTTTCATCTTTGCCTAGGCAGTACATATATTCATTTTTGGTCACTCAATCCCTTTGAAGGGTTCTCTTGCCACTCTTTCCTTATCTTTTAGGGTAACCTTCACATAGCTAGAAACTCTCTATTATCACTTGGAAGGTTAAAATTCCCAAGAAGGTTAGGTTTTTTAGCTTGTCTAGTCTTACATGGGAGAGTAAACAATATGGATCGTATTCAGAGACCCCAATGGTGCATTTCTGTTTAGGAAGTTGTCTAAGGATTTGGGTCACACCCTTTGGAGATTCAAGTTTGCTTTCTCGATTTGGTAACTCTTTCTTGTAGATGTTTGGTGGGTGCTTGGCTTGCCTTTAAAGGAATATAAACATCATGCAAAAAGGATAATTGTGGTTCAAAAGAAACATCAAATTGTAAAGGGAAATAAGTTTTCTATTGGAGATGGCTGTATAGTCCATCTTTGGTAGGATCTTTGGCTTGAAGATAACACCCTCCAATCACAATTTCTCCTATTATATTCGTTATCCCTTTCCAAAAGCTTGCCAATATCCTGAACCATTATATCGATGGGTGAATCTCCCTCTTTCAATTATCATTTTCCTAGAGCCCTTCTCAATGAAGAGATCTGTGGATTAGGCTGCCTTGTTCCTGTTATTCAAATATTCAACCTTATTTCTAATATAGCAATCACCATGTGTATTATCTATCACTTTCACTTGTACATCTCTACACATTCAATTCGTTTCAGCTCCTCTTCTGTCTCCCCCACACTTTTTTTTCACTAAGCTTTAGTAATTTAAAGAACACGAAGAAAACTCGGTTCTTTCCTAGCTTTTATGCCTAGGAGAATTAATGCCCTTTAATTTACTTTGACAACCTCAATGTTTGTCCTTCACCCCAATTGATGTGTATTGAGAAGGTATGCTTCGAAATATTTAAACTACTTTTCATGGCTTTGCCCTTTTGCCACTACGGAGCAGTGTCACTTTTGGCAGACCTTCAACATTTCTATGATTCCGAGTTAGAGTTCCCATGCGACAATGGATAAAGTTATAGTAGATCCTTTATTACAGTGTAAAAACCATTTCTTATGCCAATCAATTCTACGTTCAGAAATCGATAGATAAAGCTACGGGATGAAAAGAAAAAAAATACCAGGAAAACATCTACGGCTTCCAGTTCTACCCAGAGCATAAACACTGCTTGGGCCTTCTCCACGGTCTTAGGTCTACCAGTCAAGCATTTAGCCACAATTGCGTCGCAAATCTCTTTGGCAAACCTGTAAATCACAATTCAAAAAGCAAAGACAACCAGAATGTTAAGTGACAACCTTAAAGAGCACCAGATACAAATGTGGACGACTAAAAAAAGTTACAGGTTGCAGATAGAGAATAGAAAAGAATTGCCACCTCCCCGCATCTGCGTCAGCAGCTCGTAAGTAAGCAATTAACGCATCCAGTGCCTTCTCTTGCACAGGTGCATTAGAATCTGCAACGGTCTTCCTAAATAATGGACCTAGAGAAATGAGAAACGAAATGCATGAGCAAAGATCTACATCAATCACTGCACTGGATCATTGACACTGAGCTCCAAAGCCATGAAACCAGATCTAATAAGTGGAAACGTAACCGAGTGGCCTAACCAAATTCGCGGAGACGATAATCCTTGGGATCCGTAATGGAGTCGCATACGGCTGCTAGATCAATGTTGGCTTCGTTCCTGACCTTCCAATTCTTGTGCGCCAGCCGATCCTCCCACGGTAGCTTCTTCGCCTCCTTGAGTAGTTTCTCTTCCTCCGACATTTTTACTAGCTATTGATCCTATCTACAAAACAAATGCAGAATTGTCTCTATCTCTATATTTCTCTCCGGCAAGTACCTGCAACAGGTAGAACACGACTCCCAGAGAATAAACGCTATGAAGCGATGCCCTAAATCAGAGCAAACACACGGAGAGAGAGGAGAGGGGGGAGAGAAGAAGCGATGGGGGAGAGTGGGGGAGAGAGATTTTGCTCTTCCCTTTTTTTTCGTTTCTCATTTCTCTGTGAGACAGAAGGGTATTTTGGGGTGTACGCATTCGGGGAGAGCCATCCCCACTCGTCGGCCTGCACTCGTGTCAGAGTCCGCGAATTAGAAATGACAGCGTGGCAGTGAAAGGCGCGTGGTGAAACCAACATTCTCTCGGGCGCGTGAGGTAATATTATATTGAAATTTACAATGGTTGAGCGGTTCAAATTGTAGGGTCCCTAGTGGGGTCCGAAACAAAGCTCTAAACGAGACTACAGTGACACTTGAGGGGAGCGGATACTCATCAAATGGAACTGCCCGTTGGATTTTCTTTTATATTCATTTGCATTATTAAAATCATGCCGCGGGCGTTTTCAAGTTTGGAAAACCTCCCAAATGCCCATTTTTCAAAAAATAACGTAAATTAAACATTCTTTACTCCAACATGAACTAAACATTCATCTACTATTATTGAGCCATTTTTAAATTTCATGACTTCCACTTATCTCGAATATTATTATACATTTGACCAACATTAACAAAGATAAATAGTAAGCTTATATACCTCACGTTTATCATACTAACAAAAATAAAAGTTGATGGAAGCATTTATAAATTGATCTAAATATATTAATTCTTTTATTCTCTCAATATAAAATTTTTGTTTATATGTTAGAGATATCCAAATTTATATTATCTTATTTCAATTGTGATTTTTTTTTAGGAAATTCTGATTTTTTTATGGGTCTATTTTATTTATGATATATTTCCTCTATATCTTCCAAAATGATATAAGATTCAAAAAATACTATGAGGGAATAGATTTTTCTACACTTTTTTTTAATAGGAGTTTTTTTTCTTGCTTTAAAAAAAACACGATTTTTATTCCATTCTTTTAACTTCAAGTTGTTTAAATTTGAATATGCTACGCAGGGGAGTGCATCAAAAATTTTTTTAAAAACGTCAACAAAATATCACTAATATAAACATAAAATTAATATTTATAAATGTTATATCATAGAAAAAATGTGGATGGTTTATTTGTTAATTTAAATATTTATTGTGAATTTTTATTTCTATAAATACATATTGACATTGACATTTATCTATTTTCTATCGACAACAACACTTAAGAGCTTAGAATTATGATAGTCGGTTAGTATGATTACGATAAAAGAAAAGAGGATTATGAAGTTTAGTCGTGAACTTTTAAAAATATATATAAAGAGACTGAGGAAATACTAAACTTTTGCCGCGTATAATAGATTAAGAAATATATATATAAATTTTATGCAAGTGAGTTTTTTTTAGATTGCCGTGAGTAGTCTCACTAGTAGTTTAATACATTTGTTTATTTTTTCTTTTTTCTTTTTTTGATAAAATACTTTTTTTGTTCATTCCTACCATATACAAACCATACCATTTTATAAATTTTGGTTATTTAATTTAGACAAAATCAGTTCACATGATTTATCTTACACGTATCACGTGCAGTCATGTACTGATTATATTCAATACAAAGTAGTATGGCTGCAAACTTATAAATTACGGGAAATCAAGTTTTCAAATTATTTTAAAATAATTGCATAGTTTGCGAATATTCAAAAATTCTATGTCCAAAATTTGTGAAATACCCTTCGTTTGTCGTGAAACTGATATAACAGCTAAAACATTTTAAAATATTGATTTGTTAGTTCCGCAAATTCATCATTTTTTTATTTAGTTTACCTTCTTCATTTTTTGAAAAAAAAAATAATAAAACGGTTCGCTTGCTGCTTGGGATAATTTGGAATTTGATTTTCTTCTCTCTTTTTTTTTTTTGTTTGTGTGTTTAAAGAACGGATAATTATGAAGTCAAAAATAATATAAATAACGGATAATTATGAAACTGAGTTGGTATAGTAACAATTGTTTTGATTTTAAACATTTTCAAATTAAGAGGTTTGCCTCCTTTTCTGCGTGTGACGTGGTTTTTTTTTTCCCTTTGAAACGTGCGTGTGACGTGGTTGACTATTGTCCTATGTCCACTTTTTTATTAATTGTATTAAATATGCCAAAATCATGTGTACGTTTCACATTGTAGAGTTCTTACATTCTTTATTTTATACCAAGGATTCTCCCAATAACGCTGTTCAAACTCGAAACATATAATCTATGCTTTTAACTAGTTCAATTTGGTAAAAATTGACTATATTCTTAACTTTAAATTTATTTTTAAGTTGATGTATGTTTTAAAGTTTTTATAATAATTACCTATTGAAATATTGATAGAAGTAACATCAATGATGGATCTATACTCCACTCCTCAACTTTGAAACACTTGTTATATATATACTAAATAATATAAAAATATTAATGAGATTTCACAATGGTTTAGTGGAGCACGTGCCAAGGTCGTGTGTGACTGCAGTTCAGTACGAAAATCAAATATATTATATAATTGTACGTTGGTCAAATCTCATTTTTAGACCGGGTGTTCGTTTGAGCTTTTGTGATACTATATCAATCTTTATGGTTCCCTATAAAAATCATTCGACAATGAGAGGAGTACACACATATATTATAAATATTTGTTAAGTGATTGTTTTTTAGTATGAAACTATTAACAATAATTTATCTATATACGTAAAATGAATTTCAATGTGCTAATAAATAATATAGTATATTTCACATAATAAGTATTGTTTGTGTAAAAATATTTATTTAAAATATAATATTGCATCAAATCTGTTTATGCAATGATGTGCACAACAGCGTATTTCAGATTGCAGCTCGAACTCGGCCTGCGGACCGACATGGACACTTGAGCGGACCTGCACAAAAAGGTGAGCACTCCGACGATCAAGTCAGTATAGGTCGGATTCCCAGTTTAGTTCGAGGCTTGAAATCATCGTACCTGATCGTGGAGTGAAGTCCTCTACTTATGAGTGGTAGTCCCGCTAATATCGCAACGGTTATACTCGGTAATCTCGGGATTGTCAGTTACGCCCGGTAATCTCGGGACCGACGATTATGCCCGATAATCACGCCGCTGACAGTAATTCGCATCGGCCCCCACCGAGCTTCCCGGTAGGTCGGACCTCGGCCAGGTTCACCTCGGCCCTCATACTTAGCATCTATCAACGCTAGTAGTGGTGATCTCGGCCGTCCGAGCTGGGCATGACTCATGAGTCATCTTGGAGCACCAATAGGGGTCCTTCACGTGTCCAGGGTATTCCCTTCCCCAAACAAAATCAATTAATTTTCTCAACTTTAATATAATTCAATTGATTAAAATATCTACTATTGATAACTTGTTGGAAATTCGGAACCCTAATCCATGTAGAATTAGAAAAGATAAAATTTATCTAACGAATTGATTACAGGATCATTTAACCAATTGTAGTAGCAATAATAATCGTACAAAACAAAATACATTCAATATTCAATAAATACATTTGAAAATGTTGAAGTTTGTAGAGTGGACATGTCATTTTCCTAAAATATGTTTGTACAAGGCTGATACACGGTCATTTGTAAGACCATGGTAACCAATAACGGAAGCGTCCAACAAAATAATTGGGATTATATCATATTTTGTTTCCCGGCCCATGAAGCAATTATATAATAATTTATGTCAAATTCAACTAAACTTAAGTGGCATATATTTCTGACGCATGATATTCGAATCTCCTATCTACTTAGAAAGTTGGGTGGGTAGGACAATATTATGTGTATTGACTTATTGCAAGAAAAAATAAGGATTTCACGAATCATGGCACAACAAAAATAAAGATACATTTTCTAAACAAACGACAAAAAAAAAAAATTACAAACATACACAACAGAGCTAAAAATCAAATGAACTTAGTTATGAAAAATAAATTTCATACATACTCCATCGAAAGACGATCTCTAAAATGAGCACTATCCAATCATGTTATAGTGCGATTATAAACATCACTGTGAATGTTATGTCAAATAACCGAAGCCGAAATATAGGCACCATCATGGGTTGTAGAGTCACATTATCTTCAAATGTGATATATAAATGTAGTCCAATAAATCATCCATACTTTGCATTCAGGAGATCGACCTTTACTAATACGACATATTCACTTTAATAACTTTGTACCTGGTCCATGGGCAAATAGATAAACCTACCGAAACAATCATACCACCCCATATTCAAGTAAGAGGCGATCCCCAATATCAACTTAATCGAAACAAACACGTGAACTTGGACTAGATGGACACAGAAAACAAATACAATTTTAAGTTAACAAATGATTACAGATAGTTAACCAATATAAGAATGATTTTTTAGGGATACCATCAGCGAAATTAATCAAAATAAAATTTAAATCATAGCATAATTGGTCAATACATATATTATTAAGTAAATATCCCTCCCACACATTATTGATATGAACAAAAATAGGTTTAAATATTATTTTAATTCATATACATTTGTTTGGTTCATCTTGATAATTGTACTTTCAAAACATTTATTTCGGTCAATGTATAAACTTTTGTTAATTTTAATCACCATGTTTTCAAAATATCCATTTTGGTTTCGTACCTTAAATAGTGACAATTTTGGTAACTAGTTAAAAAACGTACCACAAAATGTATAGACAATAAAGGTCGCTGAATACAACTTTATGAATACATTAAAAAAACAAAGTATTGAATGAAATATCGTGTTACTCTGAAGCTATCAGTTATGTTATACTATACTAGTTGCAGGACGATGGAAGCTTTACTAATTGGATATCAAGTAAAGAGGACTTTATCATGGACCAAATAGAAAAAGTAGTAGAGGTAGAGTTGGATGGACACGCGTCTTTAGCTAAAGTGGAAAAAGAAAATTATAGGCATCTGAAACCAAACATTTAAAATGTATTTAAATAGAAAAAAAGTATATAATTAAAACAATACAAACTTTTAAAAGTAAAAAAGTAACCCGAACGAGATTAAAATTTTAAACCCAATAATTAATAACCTAAATACACAGGCCAAATTGAAGGTTGAAAAGTAAACGACCGAAGTCAGAGATATTTTCATCTTCACAAGTATTTGTTTATTTCTGATAATTCGAGTGCTCGACGGATTTTTTTAGCTAGGGGAAAATAGTAGGAAGCCAGCACTAGCAGACGGCGAGAATTGGAGCTTGCGTTCTGAAACCTTCAGCCAACTGCCATGGAAATAACTTCCTGCTCAACGCTATATTATCGTCCTCTCAAAAGAACCCCGAATTGCAACTGTTCCGACTCATATCTTATACTCAATCAGCCAAGAAGTAGGCTCCATCCGTCTTCTCCGCATCTCTCTGTATTCTCGAGAAGCTGTAATTTCAATGGAAAGAGTTTACGACTCGGAAGATTGCCTGCTTTCAGTAGCCCCAGCCGTTCCGACCTCGACTCGTCTCAAGAACTCGCGGTTCTTCTCGAAGTTGAAGGGTGATTTCATAATTGTTCTCATTAACTCATGCATTTACACTTTTTATTAATTCTTTCTGGTTCGAATTGTCTTCTGTTATCCGAAGACCGAAGCTGCTTTTTCTCTTTACAGATAAGTATTCTACGAATACCTGCACATTGTTAAATTTCAAAGACGTACTGACGTAGCAATGCTTTCCATTATCCGTTCGACTTTCACGAAGCTACTTTGTTATAGCTTTATGGTCTCTCCAAAATCAATGTGCTGACCGATTTCAGTTTAAATTATTTACACTCATTGATTTTATCACGTTCCTGATCTAATCTACCTTTTATCCCGTAGGCATGTTGAGTCAAATAAAATTTTAGACCATTATAGGATACCACCAGAAATCCAGTAGACAGGGCTCTTAATTATTGGACCTACTATCTTTCGGACGGCCCAAGTACGGAAAATGGGAAATTGTTTATCTCCCTTCATCTGTAGATCTGATCGAGGAAATATGATAAAATTAAATTCCGGTCAAGTTCGTCCATCAATAGAGACAACGTTAACCATCATAAATAATGCAGAAGTTGTTGTTGTGTGTTTTATATATTTAAAGTTCAACTACATGTGGGGTGGAAATTCAAACCTTCGACCTAGGTCGAGGATACAATGCTTTAACGGGTTGAATTATGCCGTGGCTCATGCACGAGTGTTGAAGAATAAAAAAGTGGGAAAGATCTCATATTTGGACTAGAAAAATCATTGGATTGCCATATGAAGGAATAACTGGCAGTGTTGACTACTTCCCACGTCATGTAAGTGAAAATAACTAAATATTCAAGATAAAAAACCAGATCTAACCTTTCACCAAAGAACAGTTGAGCAGGCTATGGCTTTCCCCTTCAATCTATCAATCACTTAAAACAAGCCCTTGTCTGTATCTAACTGCTAAAGCAGAGACCAAGCAGGTCTTTCAAGCACAACTAGGCCTTCCCTTTCAACCACATCTTTGGATGATGAACTTATTAGATTTTACAAAAATCTAGAATAGGTACTAAGTTCCTTTAGACTTGTGATGATTATGTTGCCCATTAATGCTTTTGCGGATATTTGATAAACCAAGAGAAAGAAGGACTAGATATCAAGAAATAAAGTTAAAAAAAGAAAAGAAAAGGTGTAAATGCAATATTGCCAGGGAGGCAATAGACTATGTTGATTTGAGTTAGGGTATCTGGCCAATATTGTCTACGTGATTTGAAATAATAAGAAATTAATATTTTTCTGCTCTCCAACCTTTGAACGTTGCATGTGGTGGGTAGGATGGAGTTTCTTTCCGTAACTCCTTTTTGTCCCTTCCTTCCAGAGTCCTCGTGGATGCATATCGCTCGACTAATCGCCAAGCTTTCAATGAGGGTGTGCTCAAACTTTCATACTTATTCATTATCAGTTCTAAATTCTGTAATTAATTTGGATTTATGTGTTTTTGGATGATCATTATCCAACTTTCTGCTGTCAGCATTTCGGAAGCTTGGACTTGACTGCGCAAATTGGACTGAGCCTGTATATTCAGACCTTGTGAGGTGCAACTCCTATTAATACTATCTAATCTAGCTTATTATTTTGAAATTATGCTTCCATATTTGCTTTCATGAATACATGATAAATTTGGCATGTTAAAGATTATCTTCACTACCCCTGGCCGCCCCAATTAAACTTATTAGTCAAACTTTGATTGCATTGCCTTTATATTTTATTAACAAACACGTAACTATACTTCTATTTCTTCAATAAAATTTGTTTCTCATTAAAAAAAAGCTTGTAACTTTACATTGCATCTTTTTTCTGCAACTCAAGACCAATTTCTTCAATTTAACAAAATTTGTCATCTTTGCTTTTATGACTATATGGTGTTGAAGTCCCCATCCATTTTACATACTCTAGGAAGAAGTCTCACGATGTTGTGCAGTAGGTTGGTTATGTAAGGCTTAAGTTCTTAGTTGTCAGAGCAAAGGGTGCATGTGAAAGTGAATGCATTTCTATGGGGTAGGGTTTATGAGTAAGTGACGTGGGACCCTTTGTAGTACCTGCCATTGGTATGTATAATTGTTAGTAAAGGAGGGGAATGCAGGGAGTAGCTAGTTTTGTGGGAGAGATACAAACCTCTAGGATGTTTGTAGATTGTAAATCCTTTCCTCTATCAATATAAGTGACATTTAACAAAAAAATAAGAAACACAATATTTTTATATATCAACGAAATATGCCAGAGAAAATGGAGGAAAGGCAACCCTAAGTCAAGGGAGGTTACAAGAAAGGCTCCAATTAGCCAAAAGATAATTTAGAGAACAGTTTCAAAAAGCTTTACTAAGCCTACACCAAGAAGTAGAAACAAAGAGGTTCTCCACCAAAGATAAAAAATCTCTATCTTTTCCTGACAAAAAAAATGTGGTTTCTCTCTAACCATGTACACCACAAAAAACTTCTAATAAAGTCGAGCCAAAGAACCTTTGCCTTGTCTTTGAATGGACGATGAAGGGAGATAGTAATAAAAAATAAGGGATCATACAAGAAAAGAAAACAGCATGTTCCAAAACCCTAATTGGCATATTCTGGCCAAGGCTTTATCACTGTCGTGACTCAAGATTTTTGAAAATCATTTTGATCTCTTTCACAGGAAAAATGCTTCTAATGAGGAACGGATGCTAATTACGTATTTTAACCGTGTGAGTTTCTTTTCTTGAATTGAGAATTAGAACTATTAGTTTTGGTAATTGCTTCTTTTTCCTTGGTTCTGAAACACATTTTTAAGTTAGTCAAAGTGTTTCTCTTCTGTACAGATTGGTTGGCCGACTTCACTGCCAACAAATGAGAAGGAATCATTTATTAAACGTGTTCTGCAAGAAAAGGTGCTTCTATAGGTCATCTATGAATAAATGTCTGGCAGATATTTTTTTTAAAGGTTTTTGATTCAATGAAATGAAAAAAATTGGATAATAATTCCTTTGTACACAAATAGCCATGTAGCCTTGATTTGATAATCCCAATTTGCTCCCAAATATACAGGACCTCTCTATTCCTTTCCTCGAATAATCTTGTATTTTTATCTTTCTTTTTTGATAACTGGGAGTCGGAGCTTTGCTCTCCTATACTAAGGGGCACCTGCACCCGTCCCAAGGTCCGGACCCGGGAGACATCAAGGGTTTTTGGTATTAAGCTCACCTGAAGGCTCGAACTTGTATTTTTCTCTTTCTAAATCACCTCCTAAAAAGATGGCATCTGTCCATATAAATTTAGCATTCTTTATGAAGAAAGGACCTGTCAGTGAATTTGTGATATAAAACACAAATCTGTGATCTAGTTGAGATTGGAGTTAAATACCAATGGTCAAACTTTTACAGCGTATTGAGTCCAATACAATGAATGAACAAGTGAATTTGTTTGGATTAGGCAGTCATGTCTTGGTCTTCTTGAATGTAAATCTCCTTTGGTGCTCAAGTTAGTTTGCATGCACTATCCTCCCCTCTCCTTCTGTAACCATTTTTCATAGAAAATGTTTCTTACAAATTATATTTATTTTTTATGTCATTCCTCTTGTGAGCATTAGCTATTAAAAAATGATGCTATAACAATGTTTTTTTTCTTCTATCTTTTTATTTTTCTTTTAAATCTGAATTTTTTCATCCATTATTTGCAGAAAAATGCATCAGATGAATTGATGGTCTCACAAAGCTTACCTTTACGGCCAGGAGTTGAAGAGTAAGTGCTCCAAACTGAATCCCAGTCGATTGGTACTTGGGAATCTGTTGCCTAATCATCTATATGATTTACTTAATCCACCTATTTTTTAATTTGAATGCCTATATTTCTTATTAGAGTGGACATGGTTTTCCTTGATATTTGGATTACGTGTTAGAAAATTGACCATTTAATGGTTGTAGTATAATCATGTCATATTGTTATGGTTTTCTTGCTCTGTATGTTAGAACTAGAAAAAGAAAAAAAGAAAAAAAAAAGAAAAGAAAACCTGTTACACCAGACTATATGGTCATGGTTTAGAAGCAATAATGCTTATTTGGTTGCTGATTTGTCTAAAGTTTTTTGTATTAACTCCCTATCTTCCATTTAGTTCCAAATGGAAGAAGCTTTTATATTCTCTAGTGCTCATTTAGTTCAAATGACTACCACCCAGCAAGAGTGAGATCTTCCCCGATGAAGTCCTAGTAAGCTTATCAATTTTATTGGCCATAGCATCAAGAATACAGAAGATAGAGAGAAAATAGGTAGGCATATTAGCAATCATAGCTTAACTTGAAGCAAGAAGTCCTCATGAAATAGAATTGGTTTATGAAATTCTAGGGAATGTAAGGATTTTATCCTTGAAATGTTCTGAAAATTTGGAAAATTCACTCTTCTTAGAAACTCATTTGTCAGTCTTATAAAAATAAGGATTCTGCAACGGAAGATACAATTTCAGGCACAGTTAATTCGCACCTACTTTATTAAAAAGAAAAAAACTTGCACTTACAGTTTCAGATATTGCTGAATATCATGTCGCGTACGGTAACCGGTTGCTTGCTACCCTTGACTTTAAATGAGATCAGACATACAACTATAGTTGATATCATGAGTTGTCAATTATCAAAACTTGATCTACGAATCCCTCTCGACTGTTTCTTTATTAAGTGGAGCTACATTTCATTTCTGCAGTTTCATTGACAATGCATATAATGAAGGAATACCTGTGATTATTCTCACGGCCTACAGCAAGACTGGAGAAGAAATTGCTAGGTAAATTCCTGTTAATATTAGAGTTATACAACAGTTGGAAATACATAAATTGTCTTCCCAAAACTGTGGGTTTTTCCCAATAGCTGTCATAAAGTACTTTTCACTTTTTGGGATTGAATTGCCTAATTATAGAATATCCAATTGCGAGTAGCTATGATATGCTATGTTATCAGGAAATCATAAAACCTTAGTCGTGGCATTATTTTTTTTTGATATCCGTGAGTGTCCTTGCTTGCTTAGTCGTGGAATTATGACTAACTAATTTTGTTGCAATTTCAAATTTAGTTTTAAGCGTGAAACTAATTAGACATTGTTTTCTACAATACTATTTGTTGCTTGTAATAACGAGGCTCCAATATTGAGAAAATTTCTCTCTTGCACTATCTTATTGAATCATTTAAAATGCTGTTCTCCGGATTGGACCAGTAGTAAGGACTTTTCATCCATCTTTACAAGTTCTTTTTGTATTTCTTCTTTTTCAAGGTCCTTCACTTTTTTATTTTTATTTATTGTTGATTTTTCCTCATGTAATGCTTTCCCCATATCAATAAAAAAATGTTTCTTGTTTTGGATAAAATGTCATTTCCTCACAATTGATACAATTTATTTGTCACTGCCTTGTAATAAAATTTTATCAATGTTTAAAGCTAACATTTCCGGTACGTGTTGCTTAATTTTTAGATCTATCATTAATAAGCTTGGACCGGAGAGAATATCCAAAGTAAAGATTGTTGGGAATGAGGAGGCAAGACAGAGTTTATATAGTCAGGTTGTGCTTGGTCAAGCAAAGCATTCAGGTCTGGATGAGCAACTAGCTAAGGAAGCAATGAAAGCAGGTAGTCCTTTTTCCATGTTGGTTGACATACTTTGTGAATCCAATTTTATTTTAAATATTCAAGGTTGGATACTGAAGGGCTGTATTATTGCTTGACGGGCTAGCTTCTGCCGAGAAACAAAGGATAGCTGAGAAGGTTGCATCAGCGCTAAAGTTGAGTGTTGAGATAAATATTACCTCATCTGAAAGGTCCGTCCATTTGTTAAATTAAGTCCATGGTGAATGTTTACTATGATATGCTTTTGTTTTTATGTCGTTATTGTTGCTGTACTATTATTATTACTATATTTTTCATGTTAATGGCCAGCTGACCACAATGAATAGAAGTGTAGGGCCTCCAACCATTTGATACTTCCAAGTCTTCTAGACTATGAGGCACCACCTAAAAATTAATTGACTTGCATGCCTTGAAGGATCATGACAGGAAAGCAGTGGATAATTGAGGTCCATGTCCTTTCTAGCATATTCACATAACATACATTTCTGAGGACTTGGAACTTTGGAAGAATTGTTCTTGGTATCCACCATTGGTATACATTTTTTCACAAATTGCTGTCCACGGCCAACAAAACTTGATTTCATGGAGAAGTTCCTTCACAATTTAGCTTGGTTGGCCAATTTTTGAGAAGTCATATAGAGTTTTAGAAGAGAGAAGGTTCTGCAATTTGCAGTTAGAAATTGTGGTACTTGATCTCATGGGACGGAGAGGAAGCTATCCAAGTAAAATAGAGAGAGAGCACCGACCTTTCATCCTCTCCTCTTGAACTGAGTTTCACAGCTGCTTTCACCTTTTGTCGTACAAAATGTTTGCCAATGATTATTGATGAGTATTAGAAGACGATGCAAACAATGGAGTGTTGCTGAAGGGGCTTGGTTAGCAATCAATCTCCTGAAACCAAGTTCAAGCGCAAGAGATAAAAAAGATTGTATAAAATTTTCGAGTTTGAACTGGTTCCTGATCTCCTTTCTTATCTATTCCACTTGGAGCACTTTTTATGAACTCCTTTGGCGGCATAGAGTTTCTTATTACAATTCCATGGGGCTTGATCTACTAATGCGTTTGATCTTTTAAGTGCTCCAGCTTTTGGTATTGTACTTCTTCCACTAACAGTAAAGATAATCCTCACAATAGTTGATATAAAATACTGTAGTTTATGAGTCACCATGGATTGGGCTAGCTGCAAACCTATGTCTTTAAGGTAATGAATTTAAACCATAGGGTCAAATCACCTACTTAGATATTGAATGACCTTTGAGGTTCCCGATGCTGTTGTCAATTCAGGCAGGAATCTTATAGAAGTAATCAAGATGGATGTACGCTGGTCCAAAGAAAAAAACATGTTGCGGTTTATGCAGACCCTTCCTTTTCTTTACCTCTGCACCAAAATACTTATTGTGCATGATTATCAGTTTTATAAACATACATGTGTATGCGTACATACATCTCGTTAGTGGACTTTCTAGTATCCAAGGGATGTTTTTAGAAGCTTGATTATGTGGTTTATTTTCAAATTCTAAGAATCCTCTAGTTATAACTGTCATGGATACGGGCTCAAGTATTGAAAGTTTATTTTAAATAATTGGTTATCTGTTTATTTGACAAAAATATTTAATATTATGTATATTGGTTACAAAAAGAAAAAGCTCTATTATGTGATAATTTATATGATTCTGTATTTTTACACATTCAGTTTGGAGAAGATCACATGTGCATTGCGTGCTGGAGCAGAACTTGCAGGCATACCTGTTTCAAATTGCATCCTTATTGCAGGAACCCAGTATGGGGTTGATGGAGCTGTTCAAATAGGCATGCCATGTATTGTACTACGTAGTAGGTAATCCCGATCTCGATTCTCGAATTAAATTTCACCTTTTTTTTTCCCTCTGAATACCATGATTTTACGTCTCGGTAATTAGTATGCATGCAGGTAATTTTAGAGTGTTCAATGAGCCAAATTAGGTCTTAAAATAGATGGAGTGATAAGTGATTTAAAACAATCAATCAAGTTTTAATCAGGAAAAGAATTGGCACTCAGAAGTTTGTTTGAGCTTGGGAAGAAGTTGCATTTATGGTTGGCTGACTTTTTGAGATGCTTTCCCAAGTTTCATCACTACAATACATCAAGAAAACAACACGAGATTCAATCTAAAAGCTTGATGGTATAACATGTGAACTTTGTTCTTGATCATACGCCAAGGTTTAGAAGGAAAATTTTGGCTTGCCAATGGGACTAGATAAAAAACTGTTGTTCACAATCATGTTGTACAATTAAACTTAATTCGTCATTGATAGTTGTAACAAACACATGCATGCTTCTAAGAAAAGTATTATGCTTCTTAACTTTTGGGCATTTATTTATTATTTGTAGTTTGACATCAAGAGCTGAGTTCCCTTCAGCAAATGCTATAATGGATGGCTTCGGAGTAGGTGGTTTGACCATTACCAGATTACGGCAAAAGACATGGTCTTGAGATAGCTGGCCTCGTGTTATTTCTGTCTTTTCTAAGATGAAGCCTTTGTATTTAACACTGCTATATGACAGTTTTCATGCTCAAATGTATGGCTTTAAATCTTGAAACTTTTGAGAAATAATAGAGAATAATGTTTCCTTAGCGTACATCAGAACTCAGAAGCATGAGAATAATTACATATTTTAGGAGCAAAGCAACACTGTGTACTGGCCGGCCTTTCGCAATCTCCGCAATTTTTCTCATCGGGATTGAGGATGGGAAAATAAATTTTGTTTTTAATTTATTATTATGTTTTTTCCTCGGGATGGAGCTCCAACCCCAAAAGTTTAATATATATATATATATATATCGATCATTTTTATTATATTATTAATAAAAATATTAATGTTTTTTTCAGCTTAATGTGTTTGTTGTTATTATTATTGTTTTTTGAAAATGATCTTAATGTGTTTATTTTTTATTTTTGGCTGATCTTAATGTGTTTGTTGATATTTAATTAAGTTTTTATTTACAAAATAATACAAAATAGGAATTTTTCAGAAAGGAGGATTAAAAATAATTTATTTAGGACGAATAATATGAAGAATAAAATGATATAATGAA
>NW_019104529.1:939895-956415 GCF_001995035.1 Momordica charantia
GTTATATAAAAAATAATACATCAAGAGACGACCATCCCACATGGTCGTCTCTCACCTTCAAATTAAAAAAAAAAATTACGTGACGCCTGCGTGGCACCACATCTAAATGGTCGTCTCTCGACCAACCTTCAGTTTTTTAAACAACTATATTTTTAAAATAAGTTTCATTTTACAACAACATTAAAAAAAAAACCCACTGTGTCGTACAAATATTTCAATTTTCATTTCCCCTCACCCTCTAATTTAATATCTTATATCTGCAGTACTCGTTAATTTTCGAATATAGAATTAGAATATTTATTTAGTATTAACCAATGCATTCTTACGTAAATGTAAAATATAGACCCTAAGATTGAAGGATGATGAAGAAGAAGGAAGAAAAAACCGAAGTTGACCCAATCCGACCTTTTTGCTCACCCACTACGTTTTTTTTTTAGTTTTTCCCCCGCCCGGTCGAGCTGTCTGAGGTCGATGGTGCATCCGGTAAGCTCTTTCGGTATTCATCTCCAGAGCCCRGTCAGATGCTTCAATCCTTCATTCATATTCCGTCTCCTTCCTTTTTTCATGTCTATATTGCGAGTTTACAGCTCAAATCTTTTACTAGTCTTCCCCTCACATGTTAGAAAAGGGCGGTCTCCCCTAGACCTTATTCCGTCCAAGCTCTCATAGCATTCGTCTTTCTTCCTTCTCTGCTGCACATCTGTATTCTGCTTTATAGARATCTTGGCTTTATGGTTTTTTGTTTGGTCAGGAGTAAAAATCAAACACCTTTGAGTCGGTTCGAGTTAATTCACAAATCGAACCGACCTAGCTTGATTACACCCTACTTTTAACGGTGCCCAATATGTCCTTAATTTTTAAAAGGTGCATAATCAGTTCAATTTTATATTTAATAAAATTTAAACTTCCAATTTTGAATAATAGCTGTCGGTAATTTTTAATAGTATCTATGAGACTATTAAATAGAATCGTATTAAAAGCAAAATTTAATTTTATGCTTTAACCGATTTCTTAATTTAAAAAAAAAAGTCAAATAAGTTGGGAATTAAAAATTCAGAAATATAAGATTTAAAGATATTTGGAACAATTTTAAAGTTCAGTGACGATTTTTTATTTTTATTTTTTTGTTGAGCTGTGCAGGGGAGAGTTAATCTCAACCAATTTTCTCAGACAAACCCTATTTCATCAGCATACTTGAGTTGAGTTCGCCGATTTTCTCCGGGAATCTCATCTCAGAATCAGAACCAGGTATGCCATTGCAATTTATTGTTTTCATGAACTTTTTCGCCGATTTTCTCCGAGAATCTCATCTCAGAATCAGAATCAGGTCGCGAACAATGAGTAAAACTGGAACTGGAAGTTTTCATGAACTTTATTGTTTTCCTTTTTACAATTTGAGGATAGAAATCTCCGATTGAGCAGGAGGTCTCTATATAATAGGATTAATTCTTTTGATCAAGTCATCAGAAAGCTCGCAAGTTTTAATTATGGGCAAACCGGTCTCTCGGTAAGAATGCAAGCTATTGGTTCTCTTTTGTTAGGCCTATTTTCTTATTTTTTCTTTATCAATCCTAATTTTTCTTTTAAACTTTTGTTTGATGAAGGTCGGATTCGAAATCTAAAGCCGAACGAAAATTTCAAAAGAAGGTCCAGTTTTATGAGAGTGAGTTTGAACTCTGACAGAAACTTGATCGTGCTTGCTCTATAAATTTCTTCGCAGCCTTTGTTACTTCTGATATTATTGACATTATCTCTGATAGAGGTTAGAAGAAAAAACCTCAGGTGACATTGTAAAGAAACGTTGTTTGAATAAAAAAGATGCATAGATAAACAAATTACAAAGCATCAAGTTATTAAGTAGGTTTGGTAACACTTCTCCAAATAATTTGATAGCATTCGGCTAATATTATGCAAATTGCATGATACATAATTGGCCACCAATTTCACTTCAGTTGTCACCCCCACAAATTGTTGAGCATATTTACGAAGTCCGCATCAATTTGTTTCCCCTAGATTTTTGATTCCCAAATATCTGAAAGTTCATTTTTCAGAATAGCAAGTTGAGTTTATATTTTAATGTCATTTATTTATGTAGGATTTTCAATTTAACTCGGGATGTTTGTTTGATTTTTGAGAGTTGTTTGTGGTATCATGGACATTAAAATCTGACTATATGCAGGAGTTGGAGAAACCGTTACTGCCTTGAATGCTCAAAAAACCATTAGTAAGGTAAAATTCTTCATTCGATTACTTTGCATTTACAGTTTTGATATAGCATTATATTTCTGTATTAGTTATAGATATTCAGTTTTGTTATTATTTCTTTTCCATGGGGAGTATCTTGGAATTAATTGAACCCTGGGTTGGTCAGTGGTCATTAAGGCTGGCGAAAAAGTGGAAGATAGGCAATAGGTCCAAATCACCTCCTAGGATTTAATTTTTTACAAGTTTTCTTGGTAACTAAATAGGATTAGACAGTCATCCGTGGGATTAGTTGAGATGGCACATGCACCCTTGAATATGGAAAAGAAAAATCTTGCAATGTATTGCAGCTTATAATGGTAATTACATGTTCTTTAAGAGCTTTTTGATGGTTGTTATTGAAATTCCATTTCTGTTTTGTGGGTAATGCTTGAAAAATTTTCTTATTTATCTTTTTCCTTTTGAACTGTTTGTGGTCATAATTTTCTTGAAATCTCAACCCCATGTGTAAGGCACCTGGTAAAAGCACAATAAGAGACCTTAGATTCAGCAAATAGATCATGTGGTGCCACTTACCTATCTCAAAATTATCCCAAGTTTTCTTATAACCAATGTTACAAGGTTTAGCAGTCATGGAAACATACGAACAAAGTTACAAGGATATGGGGTGTACTAATGGAAAAGCGTTGAATTTTGTCGTAAACAATGAAGAAATTGCATTGTTAGAATCTTTAATCTCTCTACTGTACTTTTAGCATTATGCTAAAGTTGAATATATATGTTTAGCAGAACTCAAAAAAGCGAAGTCGAAAAAAGCAGTTGAAAGCTTTCGATCTGACCACTCTGTCAGAGTTTCTTCCTGGATTGGAGGCTCCTAAACAAAAATCTTCTGCAGCCGAGTTAAAAGTAAATTGCAAGTCCAGGCTAAAGTTTATGTAAGTTACTTGTTACTATTGTTTGACATGTTCTATATTTGACATTACTTGTGTCTTGTAATGCTCTGGGGTATTTTAATCAGATTGAAGGAAAGAAAGCAGATGGGTACAGTTCTTAATCACCCTGCATTCCAGGCAGATCCCTTGAAAGCTATTCATCTACATTTGGAGAGCACACAGCCAGTTGAGGAACCAAAGAAAAAAAATACGAACAAAAATGGGAGCAAGAAGAGGAAAGAGAAAAAGTTGAAGGCTTCTGCAGGACCTCAACAAATGTGTGTTGGTCTTTTTGGTCTTAGTCTTGATTAATTAATTAATGTTTTGTTTTGATGATAACAAACACATTTAGTGTAACGGTTTTGAATCTCCTAAGTTGGAGTTAAAATGAAAAAAAGTTATTGAGAAAACAGAAAACATCTTATTTTGAATTTACTTTGTATTCAATGTGCTAGTTTTATGTTTTTGTATTTTGAATTTACTTTTATCAACAGTTGAGATTTCATGTTCACATAGCTTATCTGATTAAGATTAAGATGTATACCTTCCGTTAAAAGATGTATATTTCTATTAAAAGGTTGACAATTCTGAAAGTTCAAAACTCTTCCTTCGATGTTAAATTTAATAAAATCTAATGGCTGTAAATATGTATGTGTTCTTACTCATCAAACCGATAAGATCAAATTAAAGTTTTCATTAGATCGGCTGTCAATTAGACATGCGGCGGAACAATTTTGAACTTTTAGAAATTAAAATGAAAATTCAGCCAATGGTTGGATTTTGGTTTGCTAGTGTACATACAAACCTCCCATTTTTAGTAATATTGAGGTTGATGTTGTTATTCCGGTTCTTAATTCTCTCCCAAGCGAACAAGCTTTCTTGCATGTTGAGCAAAAGCTGGAATTAAGAGTGTTCAATCAAACCGACAATCCAAACAATCTAACCCAAACCGTTAACAATCCAAACAATCTAACCCAAACCGTTAGGGTTGGATAATAAAAGTTTGGTTTGAGATGGCTTACTCATGAAACGGAACATGGCTTTCTTGCATGTCACCACACAATTTGTTCTTGCTTATCTAATATAATGAGTTGGAAAGCTCCGAGGGCAACGGCAGCAGTGTGGTTCCACGTCGCTATACTTAAGCCCTTATCAACTAAAAAATTTCACTTTGAAAAAGAAATGGTTCATTTCAGTAATATACGATACAGCGTAAGACATAGACCAACCATTTCTTGTAAACAAAAATGATCTCAAAATCAAGTTTTCAATGCACCTGTGACGGAATTTGACTCTCATCCAATTGTTTAAAGATGCCTGTAAGGCTGTAACAGGTTGCATCATGCTCACAACAATGTAATAAAGACCAAAAAATAAATTTCTTTCATATAAAATTATCAATAATAGAAGAAACAAAACTATATCGGTAGATCAAAATCTATCTAACTTCTTAATCTCACGATATCATTCATTTCTCGCAGGCTATAGGAACAATGGTGATTCTTCCCTTCATCACAATGCATTTCTGTCTTTTAAAACAATTGACCGAATCACGCCTCGTCTCCGACGCCTCCATCTTCACGTCCACCATAAGTTAGAGCGAGAGAGATCTGCAAATCTAGGACAATCTACGACGATTTTCAATATAAACAGATTAATTCGGTATAAGGAAACTTTACTTCGCGACTGAATTTGTTGAAGCAGGCGGATGCATCATTTAAGTCTAACTTGGAGGATGAGATGCACTTGTTTCTTGAAGATAGACCGTAGCTCTTCATTTGCTTCGATTCCTATTCTCCTGAAATTGTTAACAAGTTTTGCATTCGATGATTAGACGGTATGGTCAACAACTAAAACTAGCATGGTTGGAATTGAATAGTTAATCATCGTATCCATGCATGAATATGATACTAAAGGTATGGTCACATTTGGATAGCTTCGGTCTGTATTTTCTATGGGAAGAATCTTTTGAAAACTGATGGAGGAACTAGGAAGTTACTTATATGTACGATTTATAAGGAAAAAAAAATCATTAAAATCATATAACTTTACCCAATTTTAGATCCATTTTTCCCCACAAGAATTTTGCGTTGACTTGGTTTGTTGGTGATCAAGTGTTGCTCAATCCTAAGAGAACCGTCTCGAAATTCTTTCCAGTCAACCAACCGATGTTCAATCCCATAAGGAATTTCCTGAAATAGAAGCAAAGTTGATTGGTCACAATGAATATCTTAGCCAACCCAACAAAAAAAACTGAGCTCTACCTGATGCACATGGTCTAACAACCGTTCCCGGACAACTTCAAGAGAGATGTTCTTCATCATTTCTTCATTCAAAGTACATGGATCTTCATCCCAAGCTCTTTTGACTGCCTAAAAAGGGAGGGGAAGGTGAGCCCAGGTTTAGATGCAGAGTTTAAGCTGAATGAACATAATAAGTGGCTGATGGCTGAGTGATGACAGTAAAAAATAACTTCAGCATCATCATCAAAATTGTGAAAACCTCATATGCCTGTAATCAAGGTGCCTTAAATACGAAAGTGAAAATTGAATAATATAAATTAATTCGTTTCATACAAATATAAGTTCAAAAAAATATACATTACTTTGACTAACAGCAGTTAAACAGAATAGGAAACATGCCTGATCCATTAAATATTTTGAAAGATCTTTTACTCCAGCCCCCTTTAGCCCCGAGATCATGAAGTACCTATAAACAGTTTGTTCTGTAAGTGAAAAGGAAAGCTGCAGAACCCTTAAGTGAGTCAATTCTTTGAAAGCTAGAACAAATCTTACCTTTCATATCCAGGAAGATCTTTGAATTGATCAGCAACTGTTAACAAGTCTTTCTTGTTCTCGATTAAATCAACCTTGTTCATACATAATATTCGCTTCTGTTTTGGGTGTGACGATGCTCCCATTCGTTTGATCAATCCTGTCACCCTCGAATCAGGCCTAGACAAAATGCAAGAGTCAATGGCTAAATCATCTGGCTACAATCAACTTGAAGTAGGAAAAAGAAGACAAAATGTACTATCATTACCAAGGAGTTGGTTATAAAACATACCGAATAGAAGTAGAATGAAGATTTGAGATAAAGTGCTCCAAAGATAATAACTAACTAAGAAAACCTATAGGTTAAAGCATTCATTCTTAAAGAAAACTTGAAGGTATAAAGCATTTAATCTTCAATACCTGAACATCACTAGTTTCGGTTCTAAGGGGAAGAGGAAATCCAATTTAACATGATCTGGGACTGGTTTTGGTTCAAGAGGAGGGGAATTGCAGGGTCCCAAATGTTTCGAGGAAAATAAGCAATACTTTTAGTCAAATTCGAAAATTTCTAAATTATTAGGAAAAACTAGGAAAATTTTGCAAAGCCTATGAATATCTAGTCTCTTATTTGACAAATCTATTTTTTATAACATTTGATAGTAAAAGGAATTGCCACTAACCTTGTAAGATGTCTATGGACGTCAAAAATAACTATCGACACGTCATAAAGTTCAACTGAACTCCAAGCGCTTTGCACACGAGCTTTCATATCTTTATAAGGAAGTCCCTTACTCTTTAACATGAGCCCTGGTGTGTCGAAGAAACACTGAATTGGCATAATACATTAGGAAAACTCCTATTTAACTATTTCTGTAGGCTGTAGTAATAAGAAGATAAAGAACAGAGACAGATTTCGTCACAAAAAAGCTCAAAGGCAAAGGAAATCTGTCACTACTATTGAAGAAACAAATGCTATTTTCTTATCCAAAAAAGAACAAACAAATGTTATTTGAGGAAGAAATTATGAAATGTTACAAAGTTCTTAAATATTTAAGATGCATGAGTCATGACATTAAATTTGACACAGTTTTCTCTTTGATATCAACTGATTTCGTTTTGAAACAAGCCATTATCTGAAAATTTTTAAATCAGCACCTTCAATAATCTATGGTTTAATCAAGAAATCTCTGAAAAATTTTGTAATCCTATTAAAGTTACTTGAATTCAGACGTAACATCACTACTTTAAATCTCTGAAAGATGACAGTGCTATAACTCATTATGCAATGTAGATAGTTCATACAGATAAATGTATTCTATTTGGAAAAGAGGAATTACATAAACTTATTAGAAAATGAACAAAAGTTTGAGAAAGTAGATAGGCTACCCTCCATTCCAAAAGCAAAGGAGACTAAAAATTCCCAATGGACATCAATAAGAAAAATACCGATATCTATAAAAGAGTTTAGACAAATAATTCCATCTACAAGCTCAAAGTAAATAGTGGCAATATATCTTATGATTAATTGTTTTAAGAAAAACAAAAATATGATACATACAATTTGGGTGTTTCCCTTGGTCATTATTCCTAGGACTTCATGAGTAGTGGTATTTGTCTTCCGTGAAACTGCAGCAACTTTTGTTCCCACCTGCATAACAAACATAATGGAATTATTCCTTCTTCCAATCTCTTATATGATAAGTATAACTAATACTATCTGATTGCTCCCACATGACCACCCTTGTATTAAGAAAAGATAAAATTGAAGAGATGAAGAATTTCTTATTAGAGTATAAGGATAGAAAATGGAAAAGACAGTTCTGCATGCAAGGGAATGCACAACAACCGATTTAGTATACAAAGCTATAAAGAAAGAATAACAACCCTAAAACTCTCTTTTTTCAAAACACAAGACAAAGTTTCTCATTCATTGTTGAAAAACTGCAATATGTGTATCACAAATAGCAAATAGTAGATTAAGAAAAGGTCTGCAATTAGAATAATTACAAAAAGCTTCTGGATTTGCACAGTAAGACGCCACTTGGAATATAATTCAGTCCAATATATCCACCAAACTAGAAGACTTATCTCCAAACAATCTTTGATTTCTTTCTACTCATATACCCCACTGCTTTAATCAGATTAATCCATCTTCTAATTAATCAATACCCTCCAAAAAGCTGAATGAAGTTATTCTTAACCTTCGCATCAAATACCCAAGAAGTTCTAAATGTATGCATCACAGAATCCCACATTACTGCTAAATCAGCAATGGGAAAGAGAAAAAAAATGCATGGTCGTTATCTTCACCTGCCTTGGAGCAAAGGACACACATACTTGGATAAGTAAACCAAAGCGGGCATCTTTTTCTGAATGATAAGATCTTGAGCTTAACAATCCATTCATGAAGTGAAGGTAGCAGAAAAGTAAATGCATTACAAACTATTAATTTGACGATCAATTATAAATTCCAGTTCTTTGCCATCACCTGGTCTAAAAATGTTGGATGCCACCAATGACCCAAATAGCTAACAGAAATCCCAACTTAACTACCATGAAAAAGTTTAGACTTCCAAACATCTTGCAACAAACGAATTTATACCGAATTGGCAGCTTTAGTGTTAGTTTAGGATCATATTAAAAAAAAAAAAAATATATATATATATATATATATATATAATCTATCTCTTAAGCCACCATAAGTTTAAAAAATCATATAAGAAATGCACTGATCATAAAAGTTCCATCAGTTGGTCACTCCAAGGAGTGAAAGCTAAAGACGAACCATATAATTAGTCAATGCGGACTTGCCGGCGTTTGGTGCACCAATTATCCCAACTGCTAGAGACTTCTGGTCCTCCTCCTTCACTGTTATATCCTCGTCTTCTTCCTCATCGTCAGCAGTTTGCAACGCCGCCTCAAGCAGAGCCTTGGCAAGCACTCTCCGTCTCCTTTCCTCCTCCTCCTCCATAATCTTGTATTTTAGCCCCTCGGATTCTTTCCCAAATACAAGTTGGTCGGCCTTCGCCCTATACTTCATATCCCAAGAGGGTTCTGCAGGGGACTGAGGCTCAGTTTTAGTATATGAATCCATGTTTGGAATGGTGAAGTGCGCGCTGTAAAATACGGAATCTGAGGCATTTTCAGAGTCGGAGAAGGTAGGGTTGGGATTCAAATCGTGTTGCTCGGGTTGGGCGGAGTAACATCCATGGGAAAAAATTGGATTTAGGAGAAAAGACTGGTGGGTTCGTGCAGGAATCGTGGAGACAAGTCGAAGAACTCTGAAAGCTTTCATATCAAATTCTCATGTAAAGCATAAGAAGGAAGAGGAGTGTAGCGGCAGGAACAAGAATCGAAGGCTGAAAGCAGCAGATTTGATTTGGCTCTGCTGGGGGAAGACGGGTTTTTGGGGTTTACAACCTTCAGTGGTGGTGTAGCAGAACGGTGGTTTAGTCACATTTTTTTATTTTTTATTTTAAGAATGAGTAGTTTTTAGGAACTAAAAAAGGAAAAAAATATCTACAAAATACTTTTCCTAACTTTTAAATGTTTGTTTGAATGGAAAAAAAAATGTTTGAATTTTGAAATATATTCTTAGCCTAATTTTATTTAGGAAAATAATTAATAAAATTTTCCGAGTATCCAACCGTTGGACTCAAAATAATAATAATTATTATAATAAATTAATAAAAAAAATGATATGGTACATTGTGTTAGTTTTCAAATTTAAAGAAAAACCTCTTTTTTTTTCATGAAAAATTTGCACTAATGGTTTGCATTTTTTCTTTTTTTTCCAAGCACATCATCATGCTGTAAAAATGATTTCGAGCGAAATAAAAAATCATACTCTTTAATTCAATTTTACTGACTTTGGAATTGGTACACAACTTACTCTAAAGTTTTAGTTTAACCAAGTAGTTCCATCAAAGTATTTAGTCCAAATTTTAAAATTAAGAACAAAGTGAAGGAAGGACATTGGAAAGTTGGCCAAATTGAGATGTCTTTGCAACAATGATGCTCAACATATAGACATTGTTCGGTACACAAGTCTCAATTTTCTTTTTGCTGTAGTTTCAGTTATTATACACATATATATATATATTCTTTATTTAAACTTTTCATGCAATATAATTTAGTGTCGATTTCGTGCTCTCTTAAATTGCTTTATTTACTAACAGCATAGGAAATGCAAATCATGTTTAAATGAAGAACAACAGGGGAGAGAGATGACAACCAGCAAAAAATTGGAAGGAAGCTGCAAATCTTTCTCTAAATTAAATCTCTAGGTTGGGTATCTTCTGAAAGAGGGTTTACAAATTGATACAAAGAGGAGGAGAAGAAACGAAAATGAAGGAAAAAACACCCTTTCTCTTTTAAATCGCCTACATAAATAGGAAAAATGAAAACTCTGTTCTGTCCTACCAATTTCTCGCAATGAATTCAATGTAGATGTTTTAAGTTGCTCGGTTTGTTAGACACCCTAAAAATATGTTCTCAACATTGCCAGGTGACTTACAAATTTCCACAGCTTCTTCTGAAACCTACTGCAACACAACGCTTATGGAGCTTCATGAAACCATCGTCGACGTCGCTTGAACTAAAATGGCATTCGGCCAGCAAGCCTGCTTTCCAAGATTCGTTTGTCGATGGCTGCATCGATTGAACTCATCTGAAACAAGAATACAATATGAATGATCAGAGCAAAACTATATGGAAGTGATGCCATCGCCAGATCATATGGTTGAGTCCTATGCAAGAGGTGCCAAACTTTGCAAAAGAGGCTGACCTGGTCAAAGTCGAATTCACTGATCGATCATAAAATAAATTGTAATGATGCTACGAATGAGCAAAAATCTGTAGGGTATAATCTTGTTCCACCCAAATCCCCACACTTTGGCATCAAGCATAGGGAGAGTGAATCGCATATAATAGATTGAAAAGCCAATAGGAAGAACTGAATACACTACGCTCTTAACCACATTTTATGCCATAAGGATAGAACCTTCTGGCAGCAAGATTTGGAAAGTTTTTATATACACACACACCATAAGTGGGGTAACATAAATACCTACTTGAGCCTTTTGATGCCCACAAGATTGGTGGTTTGGCGTGCAAACTGGAAAATGTCAGTTGGAAAAAAAAACAGCATTTACATTTGATTATGAAGTTCGAAGTAAAATATGAGTTCAGGCTCAAGGTTCTAAGAAAAATAAATTATATAAATTGGATTTATACATATCCCTACATTGGGAAATATATACTAAAAAGAATCCAAAAACAGAAACATGTATCGCCTACCCCCACATGGTTAGATTTGAAAACCAACTCCAAATATATAAGTTGCAGTATAACTTACCTGGCTAGTTTCATCATGCACCTGATACTTAGTTAAGGACATTCTTCTTTCCTCCTGCACATGTATACCAAGAAAATGAAACTAGGTCGGAAATATCGAGATATATCATATTAAACCAGCACACAAGAACTTACCATAGACATCGCCTCATCATCCCAAACCAAATATACTTCATTTGTTGATGGCTGAGTAGGAGCTTTATTCGCAATTACAGGAGGTGGTCCAATAGAAGGACCGCCTGTATTTGGTCCCGATGCATAAGAGTGTGAATTACTTAATATTCCACCTATAGCATTAAATGCAGTTAAGTCACCCTGTTAAGTAATTAAACGAAATCAAAGCCTACACTACAAGACAGAGACAATATCAACTGCTATAACTAAATGAGTTGGGCAGGGACGCATCAATATCAAATTTTAATAACTTGTAATTCAGATAATAAGTCTTCTAGAAACTTGCAAAGATTTGAATCTCTAATTCCAAAAGGAGAAAAAAAGGAAAAACTATTTCCATAAAATGCTGTATGTTCTTTGGACCATTTCGTTTTTCTTTTGAGTAATTAGGGCAATATGCAGAAAGTCATGCACAACTTGAAGGCTCGGTCAGATGATGGCTCTACTGACTTTCTAGTAATGCAAGAGTTCGTAATTGAAACTACATTAAGAAAAATGCATAGATTATGGTTCTTATTGAAATGTAAAATTGAAACTAATTTTAATAGTGGATAACCCTTAACAAAGTAGGTAACTGATACCAAAATCATCAACGAACATTAATATTTCAAACACAATCATCAAAAAGTTCTCAAAAGTACTACCATCATTTTCATTTTGTCTTCATTGAAGGCATTGGGAGAAAATCTAACTGGATAAAACCTTGTGAAAACTCATATCGAAGGGACTGTAAAAAGTAATTAGTTGAACCTGGAATGTTTGGAACTTGATTTCCAATTGTAGAAAAAGAGTTAGTGCCTAGATGTGCACTCACTGAGCCTTTGATTTCTGCTGCAGAGGTCAAAGGAATGCTTGTTGGAAGTGTAGATGGAGAAAATGGCGAGCTTTGCATAGCTCCGTGGCTATTACCAACAACAGGGAACAGCGGTTGAGATACAGAAACTGAAGGTGCAGTTGAAGGCAATCCAGGAGGCGTTATTTGCGAATGCTGGAGCATAGGAGTTGATGATACTGGGAGTGGGGGCCTCACAGTCTGCACAGGAAATAGTGGCTGCTGAGCATAACCCAATGGGGCAGGTGGAGGAATTGAAACTGCTGAGTTTGGAGGGAACCAAGGTTGTGGACGAGGTGGAACTGGCCAGGCAGCAGGCAGCGCCTGTCCGGTAGAAGCATAACTGCAGTAACATGATAATCGATGAAAGTTAACAATGTTTGATCATTTTATAGTTTACTTAAGATAACACAAATAATTGTAAAAACTTCAAGTTAGGCTAGTGAATGGAAGACAAAAGGACAGGCAAAAACTTACATTGGTTGCATTGCAGCTAAACCTGGTTGAGGAGGATATACAATACCCAGCGATCCAGGCACCACACCTCCAACCATCTGAGTCGATGGCATCTCCACTTTAGCCACCTTCGATGCAGCCTCTTCCTCTACAAGAAAAACATTTCCATAACTCTATGGTTATACCGCTCTACAAAACATTCTTTCATAAGAAGGAACAGACAAGATGTCATTCATCATAAAGCATACTAAAGGCTTGGGGTGGGTGAAAAAGAAGTCAGCTCCATCCAATATACAAGAGAAAAGTTCAGAGCTCCCCTCTAGTAATTTCAAATCATCTGTTTCTCATAATTTTTGTTTTTATAAAAAGAAAAAAAAAACGTTGTTTGTACTACCACCTTTGTGTATTCTTTAATTTTTCTCGATGAAAGTTGGCTATATATATATATATATTATATCACCCTTCAACCATACAATCCTTTATTAACATTCTCCCCATGGAATTCTATTAATACCTTCCTCATTGCTCTTCACTCTCCCTTGTCCAAACTCCAAACTTACAAGAACATGCTCCTCTTGACCTCGTTATGAGATAGAGTTGTCATCTTAATAAACCATCCATATTGATTTGATACTCTCTGGAACCAACAAGTCCCATCATCAAACCTTGCATTTCTGAAGAACTTCAAACCCAGAGCATACAATAACATCCTTAGCACCTTGAACTGTACATATCATGTAGTTTGAGGAATTTCACACGTGAAAATTAAAATAGTCAACTAGTCTGAAGGTTCTCTGACTAAATATAGATGCAGGTTCCTTCCACTAACCTCCCTCCTTGAAAGAAATTATAAATACCTCTCCACAAATAAACTCAAAGTCACAGACTGATCTGTTAAAACCTTAATAAAAAGTTCTGTGTAAAACATATATCTCCTACTTTAATGTGACCTAACTGAAAATGGGAAATTTATTTCATGCTTGATCAAAATAAATTCTCCAGAGTAGACAAACTCCCATTTTACCACATTAAATTATTATTACACATATGACGTTAAGAGATATTTACAAACAATAATTCAGTTATGTTATAAAATTAATCTCAAGCTCAACTACTATTTGAAGATAAAATAACACTACCAACCATGTTATAGTTAACTTAAAAAACAAGAAAGATAATGGTAACCTTCTATTCAGATCAGTTTTTGGAAGAAAAAGACAAAGTTCATTTAAATAAATAAATAAAAAGACAGAGTTCATTACTTAAATTTCATCCATACAGTTTCTCAAAATGATAACTATTAGTCCATTAAACTTAGGTGCCATTTAGCTCGAGGTATTTTAGGATCTCCATGGAAATGTTGCAAAATGCGAGAAGTTTATGTTAATTTTATAAGATTTGCCCTTAATATTTAACAAACAGTATATAAACATAAACATCATACACACGTACAAATACAACCAAAAAAAAAACTATAAGATGCCATATTTAGCCAGGAACCCTCAAAAGAAAGAGCACAGGGAGAAAAAACTCAGTGAGATATTGTGTGTGGGGGGAACTGAGAGCGTTCTCAAATCTCTTAAATTTTCAAAGCCGCAAGACACGATTACAGAAATCTACCAAGTGGGGCAACCACACCCACCAAAAAGAAACTTTGACCAAGGGGGATTTACCAAATTCACACCTCAGTTTGGAAAATTAAAAAATACCTACTTATTTAAAAGAGTAATCCTTGCCCTAACACAAAAATAGAAAACCCATATCTTCTTGTATGTCTATTTAAATGTATGTATAAATGTATGCATGAGAAAAACAGAGAGGAAGAGGAAAAAAAGTAAGAGATAATAGGTGTAGGAAGAAATAAAATAACGCATGGAAGAATTATAAAGATTTCTCACCACCTTCTCCGTAGTGTGCTGCCAAGACATCAGGTGGAATCCCTTGCATTCCATATATCTCAATATCTGTTGATTCTCGGCCGGGTTTTGCATTAGGAACTCTAGTCACAAGATTGCCACCACAACAGAAAAAAATTAGCATATAAATATGACCAAAACAAAAATACCAGTTCAGAAACAAACCAATAAACATGCATTTGATCTTAGACAAATCAAAAGCCCTATTGAGAGGCAAGTCTATCTAGCCTCTCAGGTCACTGCAAGCTATGTATCTACATAGGCCTCCTGTAGATTTTTTAAGATCTAGTGGACCTCGACACCCATATTCTATAGTTCAAAAATCTTCTGCTTACAAAACTATATCAATATAACAAAATACCAGAATGCAAAATTTCAAAACCATATTTGAACACTACCTACATATCGTAGCTAATACTCATTAAGAATTTTAGCAAACTCATCGCAATTGATTGGTATGCATATCCCCTTAAACAATAGCACATTTTTATCAACAACAAAAAATATATATTAACTTGAAAAAAAAGCATTACCCTCTGGATACGAAATCTCATGCACATTCCAGAATCCTTTATCTATCTCAAAACATTAATAAGGGGCTAGAACAAAAATTTAACTGTAGTAGGGTGTCACTATTGAAATGGATAAAGTATACCTTACAACCTACTTTTAAAGAAGATAGAAATCATAACATTCTTATGTAGAACCTAGCAGTACGTCCAGAATCTATCCCGTGAATGAAAATTAGCATTGTAATCCATAAAAATAATTGGAAATTCTTTTTTGAGTTCATCAATAATGGGTGGGGTGGGGTTTGAACCTTTGACCTCACGGGAGGTTACTTTATGGCTTAACCAGTTTGTGCTCAAAGTTGGAAATTACTCGAAATCATTAATAATTGAAAAAAACTCGGAAACAGCAATATTATGTCTCGAATAAATTTTCTTAATAAGATGGGAACCCTGATAGCTCCACAATAAACACGGGCAAAATTCAGTCAAGCTCTTCCAGCTATCACCGTTCAGTCAACGCCAGGAACTTAAAGAATTTCATGAGCACATCAGGAGAAATTTCCATCATATCCTATATACTACTATATTCGTATATGCTTTCCTGTTTGAATTTACAATCCAGCACGAGGAGATCTAGGGAAGGAAGAAAACAGAAATCTACCAAATTAACTCCTACGACAGCGAGCAGTCAGTAACAAAGAACACCAATGAAAGAATTCTCTTGCGATTGGAATGAAATACAGCGCTGTACAAAAATTTAATCTTTCGAACACGTTGAGAAAGATAAGTTTATGTATAGACCTGTGTAGTCGTAAAATAAGTGGCTTAAGCAGAGCAGAAGATGCAGACAAAGATGAGAACAAAACAGTCAAAATAAAGTAGATTATAGAGTTAAAAGTTGAGGAAAGAGTACGCATACTTGGTGACGGTCTCTTTGTGGACCTGAAGGACGTGGATGACCATACCGCCGGCAGTAGAAAGCTTCTTATGACAGACATGGCACTTGAAGTGTTTGGCCTTCTGATGCTGCACCAATATCTTCTCATCGTCGAATTCTCTGTCGCAGTAGTAGCACCACACCTTTGAGGAAACCCTCTTCTTCTTCTTCCCCATAATCAGAACACTGTTTCTGCAATCCGGAAACGAGTTCTTCGCAAGTTGGCTTGTAAAAGAAATCAAACGAACAGAGATCACGAAGATTTAGGGTTTTGTTTCTGGCCTTTCCCTATCCGGAAACGGGGTTTTCTTTTCTCGTCTCCCGACTCGTTTACCCCTCAACCCGATCTGTGATTTTACTCGCTCCCTCCAATTTTCGCTTTTTCTCTTTTTTTCTTTTCCTTTCCTTCTCAATACTTGTTTATTTATAT
>NW_019104529.1:964575-992158 GCF_001995035.1 Momordica charantia
TTGCTATTTGTTTAAAAAAACACTACTTAAGCAAACATTTATTAATATTTTGAATAGAAAGTTGATGTGTCAAAATCTAGAACGAAGTAATAATTATCCTAGAAACGTGGAAGAAGCTATTGTTTTTAAAAGAGATCGAGATTAGGATAAAATTAGGCAAACAAATGGATAAGCAAAATATGTGTTGATAATAGATGACGAAAACTTTTAAAATAAAATTGGGACGTTAATTATCCTATTGTTCTAAAATCACGTCAAATTTTTTTCAAAATATTAATGATGTTTGCTTAAAATATATATTTGAATTGTTTAAAAAAGACACGAATAATATTGAAATTTCAAAATAATTTAGGTAGTATGGATATTTTTGTAATTTAGGCTGATCCAAATAACTAAAAAAAGGAAAATGAAATAATTTGAGACAGCAACATATTGCTCTGATTAAATGTGCAAATGGGTTGTTTCAAAACAAATCGATTGACATTAATTATCAAACCGACTTAATTTAATATTACAATTTTTTAAAAATTCGTTTAGTTGTATGCATGTCTCCTAGGTCTAATTCTAGCAATTCAATTTACTTAGTTTGAGACATCTATACAATTCAATTCATACATAGATGTAGAAAAAGGAATTATATAGGAGATGACTTTTAACCTTGTTGAATATGTGTATGACTATAATTAATGTTTTATCTAACCCTAGAGGCCTAGCTAATGTGTAGCATTTTAATTCTTGCAAATCCTTTAAAATTATTTAACAGGATTAAATTTGTTTGTTAAATTATAATCTCAAATGAATCTTAATATAATGGAAATAATAAACTTTTCCAAAGAATGTACTTTGTTTGTTAACTTAAATTTAATTTTGTCACATGAAACTAATACTTTTTTTTTTTGAAATCTGTGTGTCCATCTTAGGTAGGTAGCCACCATGGTTTGAACTCATTCCCTCTTAGTCTTTATTGACCACTTGAACCATCCCATGATGGTTCATATGAAACTAATACTTATAAAAATAGTAACTCAGAGGATAAGTATATATAACGAAAATTAGATTGCAATATATATATACACAAAACATTATAAGAAGCAATCTTCAGTTGCAAGTTATTCCAAATCTGTTGGGGATTATGATTATTAATTAAACTGTCCACCAACTCATGGACCGATTTAACAATAAAGCATAAAGATATATTACTAACTAATTAACTTATTTATCCAAGTAATTTGTCAGTTGAAATACAACTTTATACAATTTTTAAATTAGAAAAAAGTCATTTTCACAAATTTACTTGAATACAACTGTAAAGGAAGTGATAATTTTCATTTTCATTACCATCTCAAATTATCTTTTCTTTTACTTTTATCATTTTCTAAAATCATGAAATGTTTCCGTTGAATTTTTTTATTTATAAATATTATAAGCAAATATATATTTTTTAAAATCTCATCTTTTACTCAGCGATGCCCTGCCTATTATTTTATAATAAACAAAATAAAACTAAATTTTGAAAATTACTTATGGTGACGTTGATTTTCAGCTTCAGACACGTTTTGGGCTTGCTTCAACAATAACCTTTACTTTGTTGGTAAAAATACCTTACCCTTTGTCAAACTTGTTAGCCTACCAAACCAAACCATACCAAAACTTGCAACCCTACTTACTTCCCCCTTTTATTTTTCAACAACAACTAAATTATATTGAATTTTTTTAGAATATAGCATTATAAATATATATATCCAAAGATTTAATTCATAAGAGATTTAAAAATTTTTTTTCGTTGAGTAAGAATTCGAATCTCCTACTTAACATATGGTATGTTCAGATTGATAAATAATTATCTCGAAATCGCCGTGGGTGAGATGTGTTGTCATATTCTTTATCACATTGCCTTAAACAATATTTAATTAATTAATTTTGCTTCGTGTTCTTTCAAATACTGGTGTCCTCTTTCCATGCCCCCAACCTTTAACTTAAAACTTTTATTTCTCTCTCTCCCTATAAAAGCCTGCTCCATACGCTTCTCGAGAGAGACAGCAATGGCGAAGGAATTAGCAGCAGCTCTGATTTTCACATTATGGCTGCCGGCCATGCTGTTGTGGACTTCCGAATCTGCATCACCAAGTACAGTTCACCTCTCTTCTCCGGCGCCGGCGGCTCAGGTTTCCGGCCGGAGCCGCCATTATAACCGCCATTTGGCTAAATTACAGAAACTCAAGGCCTCGCTTCCGGTTCGTCGTGATTCACTCTCCATTGCACCGACGCCAACACCACCAAGTTTTCAGGTAATATATTTAATTTTTATCTTTATTTTTTTCTATTTCGAAATCATCGGAATCAGCTTAGAACGGTATTTGATAGTGCAGGCACCAGGTGGCGCTCGTGTGTATCACGTGACGGCGTACGGAGCGGATCCGACGGGCAGAGTTGACAGCACAGAATCGCTTCTCCGGGCATTATCGGATGCGTACGGATCTCCCGGTGAAGGGTGGCTGATGGACGGCATCAGGAACCTGGGAGGCGCTCATATCAATCTGGACGGTGGAAATTACTTAATCAGCCGTCCCTTGCGCTTACCGGGTGCCGGCGTAGGCAACATTGTGGTAAGTACTCCCGCACCTGATTACAAAAATTCTAATTTACCATAGAAAATAAAAAGAAAAAAGAACTGAAAAGTCTCTGATTAGGTGGACAGAGCAGTGCAACTAATGTTGGTAATTCCCAATGGAAACGGGAAGGAGGGTAGTTGGTGAAAGTTAATTAGAGGGTCATAAATGTCAATTCACCCCCTCCCCCTCCCTGCAAACTCAACACTTGTTTGGTCCGTAAATGACTTTTTTTTAGGTCTATAAATATTAAATATGAATTTTAAACATTAAATTGTTTCTCGAATATCTAATATTCCACTTTTTTAATGACTTTTATTTAGTTAAATATTTTTCAAGGGTAGCTTTCGGAAAATGGAAAGCATCGCTTTTCAATTCAAACAATATTCGGGTCTCGATTTCCTTTTGGAAACGCCTCTCTCTTTCTTTCAACTCAAATCTTGCTTTCTTGATGCCTCACAAAGTCATCCAACCATAAATTTGTATTTTTAATTATATATTTTTAAGATGCATTTTTTTAAATATTAATGATAAATTAATTATATATAAAATAACTCAAAATACACAGGTACTAAATTACATTATAGATGTATATATTTTTAGTTCAATAATATGTAGGGGTGGAGATTTGAACTATTGATCTATATTTTAACCGATTAAACTATGTTTATATTAACATGTATTTAATAATGTTATGAACTCGTACTTATTTATAAATTTTATATCATACTTATATACTTATATTATATAAATTTAATTATTCAAATTAAAAATTATATTTCATGTGCAATTGTTGGAAGAAAGATCTTCCGAATATTTGGATTTGATAAAATATTCAACTAAAACATGTAGTGTATCATTTATTATATTCCAAATATAAAACTTCATAAAATAACTAAAATATATTAAGAATTTTTAAAACAATATACAGGGGTGAGAATTTAAAGTCTCGACCTTTTAATCAGAGATAATGCCTTAACCAATTAAACTAGCTCAAATGGACATATTTAGAGTATTAATTTGATCCTTATAACCTTTTCATTTATGCATTTTATTTCTTCCCTATACTCATAGGCAAGGCACAATAAATATTGTCCTCAAACGTGTTGTTTTAGTTTATCTTCAAATATTGAATTTTAATACTTAAACTTTGTATAAAAAATTGTTTAATATTAATTAATTTATCAATCATTTAATAATAATTTAAATGTACTTTAGAGTATTTAAAATCCTTGGTGTGCTGTTTAAAAAAATATAACTAGTCTATTACACAGGGCTTTAAAATATTTACTTAAGTATTATTATTATTATTATTATTTTCTATAGTGGAGGTGTGATATTTGTTTGAACTCGATGTTTAGAAAAATAAGTAATGTCTTGTTCAAGCTAGGATCGAATGTCGGTTTTTAAATAAATATTTACCTAACATGGATATAAACAAATAAAAGACAAAGAAATAAACAAATAAAAGACAGAGAATATTTTATTGAAGTGTTTACGAAAAGTTAAAGAAACTATTTTACCCAATGTACTAGAAAAAAGAACTATTTACCCAAAAGTTTAACAAATTAGATCTATAAATTAATCACGTCTATTCTATTTTTAAACTTGTTATTATTTTTCTAACAGAAATTAAATTGTTTTTTTTTTAAACTAACAGAAATTAAATTGTTATTTAGAAAAGAAAAAAGAAAAACAGAATTACGTTATCTAGAATAAAATAAATGTGATTTTTGGATGTGATTTTTGGTAACTTGTTTATAAATTTTAGATACAAGGTGGAAGCTTACGCGCTTCAGACGATTTTCCTTCTGACGGTTACCTGATAGATTTGTCGCCGTCGTCTTCGTCGTCGCCGTCGTCACCGGTGGCGAAAATCAAGAAGCAGAAAGAGAGAAAGTCCATGGAAGTCGTGAAGCTCGCTTCTTCTTCATCCTACAATTACGAGTACATCACTTTCAGAGACCTTCTGTTGGACTCCAATTACAGAGGCGGCGGCATTTCGATCATCAATTCCTTAAGAACAAGCATAGACAATTGCTACATCACACATTTCACCACCACTGGAATTTCAGTTCAAAGCGGCCACGAAACCTTCATCCGCAGCTCCTTCCTCGGCCAGCACATCACCGCCGGCGCCGATCCCGGAGAGCGAAACTTCTCCGGCACCGGAATTAGCCTCATCGGCAACGATAACTCCGTCACCGACGTCGTCGTTTTCTCCGCCGCCACCGCAATCCTCGTATCCGGCCAAGCCAACATCCTCACAGGCGTACACTGCTACAACAAGGCCACCGGATTCGGAGGCACCGGAATTTACTTGAAGTTACCGGGGCTTACGCAGACGAGAATCGTGAACTCGTACATGGATTACACCGGAATCGTGGCGGAAGATCCAGTTCAGCTCCACATTTCGAACACATTCTTCCTCGGCGACGCGTCGATTACGTTGAAATCGATCAACGGCGTGGTGAACGGATTGAACATCGTAGACAACATGTTCAGCGGATCGGACAGAGGAGTTCCGATCGTTAAACTGGACCAATCGAAATCGGCATTCAGGGAAATAAATCAGGTGGTGATCGAGAGGAACAACGCGAGGGGAATGCAGATAAAATCGACAGCGGCAAGCGCAGAATCGCAAGGGAATGGAACGTCATGGATTATAGATTTCAATCCGATTCTGTTGTTTCCAAACCTGATTAGGAACGTGCAGTACTCGTTCCGGAGCAGCGGCGAGGGATTTCCAAAGCACGTGGTGAGAAACGTGTCGGAGAATCGGGTGGTGATCGAGTCGGACGTTGCGGTGGCCGGAAGCGTGTTCGCGACGGTGGATCAAGGGCACAGGTAAGAAACATTTAATTTAATAATAATTTAGGGCTAGGGTTTCGATTGGATTGGATTTGATTTGATTTAATTTGGTTGAAGAAATTGTAAATAAACGTGGAGGGGAGTGTAGATTGTGAAATTCGATACAGAAAAACAGTAGAAATTGAAATGGAAAATTGGAAGGAGGATTTGGAATTCCAAAATAAAGCAATGTTGTTGATCCTCTGCTTTTGCGCTCTTCTTGTGGAACAACGCAAAAGACAAGATTTGCTTTTTCGAGTACTCTTCTCATTCTTTATTTTACAATTCCAAGGGCAGCCTAGCGTCACATATATAAAATATATATATTTAAAGAAAAAAAAAAAACAATGTTGTGGAGTGCATATATAAAAAGATGAATAAAACTCTTGGAAGGACTCATCTCCTACACACCATTATTACGTTATGTTTATGATAAGTAGGGAAAAGAAATGTGAGGAGAGAGAAGTGTTAGTTAGCACAAAATTTCTAGTTAATAACTAAATAACTAAGTATTTATCCTAAAAGATTTAGATTTTTTTTTATAACATCCTAAGAGATTTGAAACCTTGCTTCAACAAAAAAAAAAGAAGAAATATATATATATATATAGGTCAAACAAATGTGGTCCTATCATTTAGGTTGGATTAGTTTCAATTTTATCACATGAGTTCAACGAAGCGTGGGAGTGATGATTCAAATTATCGGCTTTTGATCGAGAATAGGTGCCTTGATGAAGGTTTACTTTTGAGTATAAAGTCTTCCAAAAATGAAAACCTGAAGGGATTCACCCAACTACAATGAATGATAGATAATTGAACGTGTGGAAGATTAATGCAATGGCCAATCTGAGCCTAGTTTAAGGTTTAAATATTTTACTCATTTTTTAGAAGTTTGAAGTTAGATCTTTCCTCCCCACATTTTGTTGTACTACAGATAGTTTAGTGGGATTGAGAGATTATTTGTCAATAACACATCTCTGTGCATAATTCAAGTGGATGAATCTATTATCACCTCATCTCTGTGGATGGTTCTAACATCTCACTCCTTCAATTCTTGAACTCAAAAAAGAATTGATGAAACAGTTGAAAATGATGGAATCCAATAACAGTGAATTAAGTAAATAATTCACGTAGACATGTATGCTTTTGAAACTTTTAAGAGTAATGCAAGAACAAGATTCAAACTTATGACAGAGAGAAAAAAAAATGTCAATTTTGAAAGTTAGGAGAGAAAAATCATTAGGCAGTAAAAAGTAGCTAAATCCTCGTTAGACTTTGGAGTTTCATGGGATTTTTAATAAAATATTTAGATTTGTACTTGCTTCTGCTTAGGACTTAGGTTAGGTAAGAGACAAAGTGACCGCCACCTGATCGAATAATTATGCTCATCTCATTTCCATTTGGATTTGGATTTGGATTTGACGTTACCAAAAGTATGCATAATTTCAAACTATTCAACTCCTTTTTAGTGCCGTAGCAACTCTGCTAACTCATTTTCTTTCTCCTGCTCTTTGATTTGAACTAACCCTTGGAAACATCATTACCAATACACGTATTTATTGGTTAGTTTTTCAACAATTTTCATACTCCTCTGCTAGACTAATCCAATTTTCAACTAAAGCTTGGAAACATCCGTCCAAATCTGTGATTCCTCATTCTATGCTTTTCTATATCCTCCAAATCATTCATACAATCAGTGAAAGGAGGATCATTGTACATAGATTAGACTAATCAATGAAATCCCATCATTATTGAAACATAAAGGCATATACTTATCCTTCTTTATCTTCAAAATCACAAATTATTGGCCACTCAAGATCAAGCACCATACACCACACAGTTTCACTTTTACACTCTTTAAATGATTATGATCTTTTAACTTTAATTTCAACTTGACACTCGGTGAGCAAAATGACCAAAGAATGCTTTTAATCTTTTCTGAACATCTTACCTCTTTCCCAACATTGTCTTTCTTGATCCTTTTGAATGAATGATTGGACTATGTAAGCAAGTAGAGCCACATCTTTTGGAGATTGTGCTTGTGCCTATTCATGCCTTTACCCTCACCAATGAGACCAAATTTGATACACAGCACTGCACTGGGGAGGCAGTTCAGAAATCATTCTTTATCAAAGTTATTGTCTCTAAAAAATCTCCTTTGTGTGGATACTTTTCTTGGTTTGTCCTCTTCCTAAAATCTGCCTGCACTTTTTTTAGTAGAACAGAAGCACCATTAGTGATGAGTATCATCATAACAATGAGTAATCTGAATGCAATCAGGTCAACAGATGAGTTATGTATTTAGTTGAAGATCAATCCTTGAAACCTGCTTTTGAAATGTCCAACTCTTTATCAGGTTCTCTGTTGTCTTTTGTGAAGAGAAATAGATTGTTTTTCTTTGGTGCTAAGGATGAAAGAAAGTGAGGGGACAGTGAGACTTCCCTTTTCTGTTTGTAGCGCACAAACAAAAGAAAAAAGAGGTTTGTGGATATTCAAATAAGCATATCCAATGCCACTACTTCCCATCACATTGTCACCCTCCATGTTGAATTGATCCCACCAGGCTTTCTGTCCACAAATATGTTTTATCACATGCCCCAACCTGTTTCCATATGTCGTTTGCTGCTTCCCTCTCGGCCATTTCAGCTTGCGAATCTGCTTGGTTCTTCGTACATGGAGCTTGCATCCTCTCCTTCCATTAATCCCTCGCCGAGCATTCCTTTCCCAGCTCCTCACGAGCGAGAACACGGCGACAACTTCAGCCTCATTGTCATCGTGGCTGCCATTACTTGCGCAGTTGTTTGCACAGTCGGTCTGAATACCATGCTGACATGTATACTTCAATGCGCCATTCACACCCTCAGACAGACAGTCCAATGGGTGGCTTTAAGGGGACTGAACTCAGGCATGAAGAAGCAAGACATGGTTGCCCTGCCAACTTCAACTTACAGGAATTCAAGCTCACCAACTTCGGTCTGTGCTATCTGTCTTGTCGATTTCTTGAACGGGGATGAAATACGAGTGTTGCCAAACTGTACTCACAGGTACCATGTCACATGCATAGATAAATGGCTGCTGTGTCACTCTTCTTGCCCCACTTGCAGGCATCAGCTCAAGTCCAAGGATTCTATTTCCTCTGTGGATCACGCAGTGTAATGTCGAGAAGTAGCCACTTAGTGAATCAGGTAAGCAATAAAGATGATCCCTCGGATAGACTTATAAAGAAGTTGTTACCAATTCCCAAGAGTTGAGATTGATGATAAAAGTAGTTGAAGTCAGTTTGCTTGTTTTGAGCCATTTCATGCTAACTTGGAATCAAACTAGATTTTGTTGTTTTCTTTTTCTTCTGTTATCTTGTGATGAGGAAATAGCCGACTGCAGAGACGTACGGATTGATCAAGCTTCAAAAGTTGATAAAAGTTACTCTATAATTCTATTCTTTTTTGTTTTTTTGGTTTGTTTAGAAGATGGAGCAAAGCACTCTGTGTGGTGGGACTGAGCCCTGTCTAGAAGTGCATGATGGATGTTGGAAAAAAGTATATTTCTTATATCTAAATCAAATCATGGTTAAAAGTGATACGTTATAATCTAATTAAACTACCGTTAAAGTCTTATTTATTAATTCAAACAATTTTCATATATTTTTACAACTTCCATGATTTTTTCACATCAATCTTTTCATAAAGTTGAAATATTTCCATCCATATCGACATTTCGAAGCTAACATAACATAACGTGAATATTACACTCTCAAGCGCATCAATCCAAGGAGTGACCGACCCTACCCTAATGATAAGAACTTGGAGATGCCTTGGGTTCAAGACTGTAAACAGAAAATTTAACAATTTAAAATCTTTGTTGTCTTCTAAAGCTAGTTCCTGAGGTGGGTGAAGTCGGGGTGGGTCATGAGCATAAGGGTAGCCTTAAATACCTTCATTAAATTAAGAAATGAAATCTCACCTGTAAATGATCGAGTCAAAAGTTGAGTGCAAGATAAGGAATTAAGAACTGATTGAGAAACGTGATACTTCTTTAATTTGAAAACTGATTATTTGATCATGAAAATAAAAAAGCTGCACTTGTAAAGCTCTTGCCACCATAATCTAAATTGCTACAATACAAAGAGCAATAAGCACGAGGAGATGCATTAAGTCTCTTAAACAGTTGCGTACAAATTGCGGGAGAAGAGCTGCAGAATGGCATCAGAATTTAAAGCTTGAAACTATATGTATAAATGTAATGAATCCATCACTCACATCAAACAATCCTTCAAGCACAAATTCTTTGGAATCGATCTCATCGGGCAGAACTGTCATTAACTGTTAAGTCATCTATTCTATATTGTGTGTATCTCAGTAAGAACAATATCAATACCAGCAATCTGCCACCTCTTCTAGCTCCAGTTTCGGCCGCTCTTTCGGGGGTCCAGAGGTTCTTGGATATCCTCCAAAAGAATCACTCCCAGGTCTTGCAACTTCCACATAGATCGTCCTTCCATCAAATTTCTGGTTTTGACAGACGCAGAAAGTACATTAATTTTCAAGCATAAGTTATCTAATCTTGTAAAGATGGAACTAGGCGGAGCATAACCTTGCCATCCATATTTTCCAGTGCCAGCATTGCATCGTCTTGGCAAGTGTATTGAATAAACGCGTAACCTCTCGGTCTTTTTGTTACTCTATCTTTTGCTAATAACACTGCCACAGGTTGATAAGTGAATTGGCCGGAGATTAGACATCATATAATGGTTTCATCGCCTAAGCAGGAAAGCAATGCAATTACCTTCAGCAACCTCACCAAAACTTGAAAATTCTTCTTGCAGCCGACCCTCATCGGTAGAGTATGGTAAATCTGCATATTGTGTACACCTTTTTTGTTTAGTTAAAAAAAGAATCTCAATGGAAGCAGGATTTGAATATTCACAGGTGCTCCAGAAAACGAATCCCATGGATCTGATATTACAAATTACAATAACCTCCTATACAAGACTTCTTTTACAACCTAGACATCAAAAGATTCCAAAGACTCCACAAAATATTATGAAAAAGAGGAAAACAAGAAAATTCAATGGTTCATAAAAAATTGTTTTCAGAAGGCAGATGTATTAGAATTGAACAATAGATGAGACAGCAATGCTGCTTTCTTCTCTCTTTCACTTTTCCTGAAAGATTAGTTTCAATTAGAAAGGTGAAGGACGTCACCAAAATATGGATAAGTATACTCAAAATGTGATGATGGCTGTATAAATAATAACGTTATAGTGGGTGAAAGCCACCCATATTGCAAGACGACACATACAAGCCAAAATAGAGCAAAGGAAGTTTACTGGAAAGTACCCGAGAAGGCTAATGAGAAGAACTGGATAACTTTTAGAGATATACACAGAAAGCCAGAGCCCATCTTTAACTGTTTTTTTTTTATCACTTCAAATAAATAATTGACCCTTTCTGGCCAGGTTCTTAAATGTAAAAGAAGGAATACAGTGAAAAAGAATTGGAGATCTGTGTCAAGTCCACATAATTCTCAATACATTAGTTCCAGAATTCCATCAATGCTTTATTATCCACTCACATCACTTCCATTAAACATCATTATCCATTAAACATCATTATTTGTGTGCAAGTGGGACATTTGATGTAAAGGCTCGTTTGGTAACGTTCTTGTTAATTCTTTTTCGTTTCCAATTTTTGAGAAACATAACGTTAGGTAGCTGTTCTTGTCCTCGTTTTTTCATTTTAAAGAAAGTTTGGAAAAAACAAGACCAAGTTTTTTTGTTGTTGTTTACAGCTTTTTTCTAAAACATAGATACAAGCATTATTTTATTGCACTCAACTTTAGAATCGTATTTTCAGAAATCGTAGTTGACCAGTTTGATAAGCAACCTACACAAAAACAATTATTCCTTAAGCTCATCAATTTATCTAACTACACGTTCTGTAGGCCCAATAGACTTTGCAAAAAAATCTCAAGGAATTATAACTTCTATCAGCAGTACAACAAAGTTTGTATCTCTGCTCACCTTCACACAGAGACATGAAAATAAGAAAAGTTTCAATCCAAATCAATTCACCTAAAAGATTTTTTTGAATATACATTACACAGCTTTGGAGTACTTTACACCAGAATTTTTTTTAATTGCACCATCTTTTTACACTGCTCATTTTTGAACAAGTACACGGTCAAAGTCCTAGCCTTCTTCCAGTGTTTGGAAGTTTACAGTTTCATATTCTATTTCACTCCTAGATGGGAGTACTTTCTAGCAATTTTCCCTTTCTTCGGCAGGGGATGATTTGTCTCCCCAGTCTCCTTTGTGTAGGTTCAATTTCTTTCTTAGGACTCCTTAGACATTCCTTAAGTAACTTTGGAGATTTTGAATTCTTTGCCTTTGAAGGTCTAATTCTCTCACTCGTTTATAAAAAACCACCCCGAACTTTCCTAGTGCCTTCTCTGCTCAAAACAACTCAATTTCTTTTCAGTTTTGACCCTTCAAACTAACTGCATAAATTTAATCATTGATAATAGCGGAAAGGAGACTTGAAAAAGAAAACAAAGGTACAAAATAGCATCAACAGAAATAGGGCAAGACCAAGGAGAAACAGAAAAGGCAACTAAAATCGCGAAAGAAAAGGAAGTAAACAAGAACAAGCACAGAAAAGGCAATCAAAGCGGAAAAATTCACATTCCAAGGAAGTACTCCAACAACATCAGTACGAAACGAAGGCAACAAACTGGGGGGGAAACTTCAGAAATACAAAATCAAGGAAATCAAGTAAAACGTATCATAAAATGCATAGAAAGAGGAAAGAAAGAGAAACGTGAATTACTTCTAACCATGACTCTGCTGGCAAGGGGATAATCAAAGAAAGAAGCTCGAAGATTGAGAGATTGACGGGCTGTACCATGGGTTGGATTACTGAGAAGAATTGGAAAACGAGGGTTTAAAAGACAAGGGAAGGAGACGGTGGAAGCCCACATGTTCGTGCTCAGACGACGCCGTGGGAAATCTGTTCGTTCCTTCCGAATTCGGTTTTACATTTCCATAGCCCGAAATTATTTTTATTTCAATTTTTTATTATAATTTTTACGTGCTTATTAAATTTCAATCATAAATTTGTATTAAAAATTTTAATTTTTGTGTGAAAATTTTATAAATAAAAATGGAAAATTATCACTAAAATTAATAAAAAATGACTAAAATAGATATTTTTAGTTTTGGTAGTATAGGTACATATGGAGCCAAAAATAGAGATAATGTTTGATTAATTTTAGGTATTCAAAGCGGTGACTGAGGGCGGGCGTAGATGAATACTATTGACAGACGAAATGGAAAATGTATAATGGCCCTTCCTCTTAATCTTAATCTTATAAATTTGTCTCTTCATTTGCTCACTTAATTCAAGTCAACACTTGGACCACAACGCCATCGTTTAATGATGCTGCAGCAGCAACAACAACAACCACCACCAAGGTTAAATTACTTTTTTTTTTTCTTGAAAAGATAAATAACCATCAACGGTGATCACTGACTTTGACTAGTAGTAGAGTTTCGTCCTTGACTTTGACCATCTGTAGCAGTGTTCATATTGGTAACATATCTGAAAACTGTTCTTAAAACTAACTTCAGTTTCCATTTGAGAATTAAGAAGAAGAAGAAGCTATTGCTTTAATTAACATTGACGTATAGCAGGATATATTGAAAGAAAAAAAAAAAAGTGGATTAAATAAAATAAATTTGGACACCTACTAATTAACTTAATGAGCCCTCTTTCTTGTTCACATTACATTGCATTGATTGAATCAGGGGAAGTAGCCACCGCCGTAATTCCCATTCCCATTGGAAGAGGAAAATTCCATGGCCAATTCCTGCAGATCGTAATTCAAATCATCGTCCTCGTCCATCAGATTCTGAATTTCGACGAGTTCCGACGCCGGCCGAGAAAGCCCATCGCCGCTGCCGCTCCTGTTTTCCGGCGGGTAGGCGAATTGGTGCTCCACCGGCGGCTGGCGGTAGTGAAAATGGCGGGCGTCGGAGAAAGGGAGCATAACAGAGCCAGAGGGGTGGTTGAGGGTGTGCAGCGGCTCATCTCCGGGGTGGCCGAAGCTGAGGTTGACGGGGCCCTTGTGGGCGCCCAAGGGCACGGTGGCGCCGGCGGCCTGGAAGCCGGTGAACTGCTGCACCAAGTCCCGGAAATTGGCGGTGCTGGCGTTCAGGAGCGTGGTGGGCGCCTTCCGAGAAGCTCGGGAGCGCCGTCTGGTGGGCTTGGAATTAGCATTGGTGGAACCGCCGTGTGGGAGGGCCGTGGAATCGGCGCCGCCGTGGTAGAATTGGGGCCACTGATCGCTGGTGACAGACATGTATAGATCAAACCCAGATGGGGAAGGAGAATTTAAGTGATTGGGGTTAATAATGGAGGGGAAACTGATGGATATATTTATATATAAATGGAGTATGGAGAGAATTTTGATAATTTTGAGAGGAAGAAAACAGGGGATTTGGTTGCACACAGCGTGAGGAGGAAGAAAGCGATGCTTCCAGGAAGCTACCTGAGTTGAGACATCAATAGGGACATAAAAAGGTAAATTAATGGAGATAGTGATGTCACCAACTCGGATGTGTAACCAAATTTTGCTTTAAATCCCATTCTTTTCTCCGTCTCGATTGTTATTTTATTTCGGTTCCTCAACTTTAAAATCATATTTTGGTTTAGATGTACTAAGAAGGTATCTTGTTTTGCTGTTAAATTTTTTAAACTAGTCCGCATCTATCTTTGATTTATTAAAAGTAAAAAAATTATAACTATATTTTTTATATATAGGCTAGAACATTCAATGAACTAGGGTAGGGTGACCCCATTTCATGTTACTAATTTCAAGAAAACTTTAACGAAGTACTAAGATCAAAAGTCGAGGGAAAACTTAGATTGTGGGTTAGATCCCCAAGCAATCACTTAGGGAAAAAGTAATAGACGTTCGAATTTTTAACTGGTCGATATTATCTCTTTTAAAAATGTCTACTTTAGTTAATATACTTTTAATTTTAATTTTATTACGAATCCTAAACTCTCGAAATATCTATTTCTAATCCTTTAAGTCGTAAAAGATAATTATTTTAGCGCTTTTAACTTTATTCTACTTTAACAAATTCATRAATGTGACTTAAAAGAATTTTTTTTAAGCTTCAATGTTAAAATAATCGTTTTAAAAGTTGATTAAAAAAAACCAATTTAAAAAGTTGAATGAGGTTAAATTGGCTTGTCTGTCTGAGAATGCTGCCTTTGTCTCTATTTTTCTTTGGTCAAAAGTTGTTTTTAAATATATAAAGACAAAATGGGATGTGAGYAAGGAACTAAGGATGGTGTGTGCAACTCTAGCTTTGTTTCCTTTATAGAATTTCAATTTCTTACCACCCACCAACCCTCTAATCTAACTCTTGTATTTTTATTCTTTTTCATATATGTTGCTGTCATATGCATTTTTTTTTTAATCTTTGTTACATTAGAACACAAATTTTATCTATTTTTATGGTGTATTCTTTCTTTTTACTGGTGGACGATCCTGCAACAAACACATCTCTCTATATGCAACAGCTAAATTAGTTATTGAGAGAAGCAAACGAGATATCTGAATTGAGGAATGTCCGATGATGAAGCTTCAAATGTTATGTAAGGAATAAGCTCAATTTATATGGAGCGTTGGTTTTTAATTTGAGAGCTAAAGTTTTGTTTGTTTCGTTTTTGTAATCTTCATTAAAAATGAAGAATAGTCATGAATTATAATTATGTACACATACTATATTTCTTAAAATCATTTTAACATTGGAAACTTACCTTAATAATTACAGTTTAGAGTTTATTGATTCCATTACTTGAAATTAAAGTAAATATTTATGTTATAAAATTAAAACAAATTCCATCAAATTGAAGATATTTTTTAAATCTTAATCAAAATTAAAAAATTAAAAAATAGTTTTAAGAAAATTGCATGTGTTTTATTTTTTAAATTGACGAAGATTTCAAAAATAACTTTTAAAACAAAACATAAAATGACTGTTAAATGAAGTCTTGGAATATGAAAACATATATGGTAAAATATATTCTGAACGTAAAAGTTTTGTTAGTGATAGAAATTATCATTATATATAATAGAGAATGACATATGTATTGGCTTCGATCAAATATGTCTCTTAAATAAATGGTTAATATTTTATGAATATACTCCTAGAAAAAAAATGTTTAATATTTCAAAGAAAAAAAAACTGACATATATTTTTTGATATATTTGAGAATAAGAATCTACGATACTTAGAATTTATAAAATATATATATATATATATATTGTGAAGATAAAATAAATAACTGAATAATAAAAAAATAACTTTTGTCCCCAAGTATATATACAACTAACATGTAATTTCCTACGGCATTGCTTATAGGTTGGTTTGAACTAGAAAAGGGAAATATATATCAAACATGAGCATGAGTCTCAATGGTAATTGACATATATATCCAACCAAAAGATTGTGAGTTTGATCTCCCATCAATCTCCTTGAGATTGAAAGTTGAATCTACCCCCAACATTTTTTGTACTTCTAACATGCATGCACATACCACACACACATATATATAATAGTAATTTAATATCATATTTTCCTAATTTTAAGAGAATTTAAATGATCAACTCTTTTTTTATTTGAAAAAATTTAAACGATCAACTTGAAGCATGCAACATTAAAATCAAAACTAATGCAACTTACAGAAAATAATTTGGATTAGGTTTTGTTTAACTATTTAAAATACATTTAATTGGAATATTAGTCACCATTACGTGTAACACTTCTAGCTTTGTATGTACGCGCACGTGCGTGGAAACTAAGAATTTGATTTCATTTAAAACTTGTGCCACTTATGTAAAAAAAAAAAAAAAAATTTGTTCCACCTGTGAATTAAATAAATGTAACGTTTTTTATTTAATTAATTTTTTTAAGGACTAGACGTTGAAAACATAAGTGACCTAACAAATGTTTGATATACTTATTAATGCTCTCGTGAATATTTACAAATTTCATCCTCGAAACAAACTCTAACAAAGGTTTAAAACAAAAACAAAAAGAGGATCAAATAAAGGGGAGAGAGTCTTTAAGATTCAAATAGTCTCTCTTTTAATACAGTTTTCCATATTTAAAAATTAAACTTTAAATTAATTTTCTTGCTTTTCATTTATTTGAACTTGAATTTAAATTCTTAGTCAGTCCATGAAAAAATGAGCTTGTTTTCTTTAAAAAAAATTAAAAATAGAATGGTTATTAAGTAGGTGTTTAATTAATATATGATATTTTAATTGGTCAATGAGTTATTAAGAATAAGGATAAATTCAATGCCTTGATATTGTAAGAGATTAGATTTTGCATCAAAGTTCATTAAAGTAATTGCACGTGATTTTGACCTTTAACTAATCCTCATTTTCCAAAATATTTAATTATTCAATATTCCATATAGACCCCTACTCTTCTTTTAATTTACATTTCTATCTCTCAAGTCACAAGTATTAACTAATGTAGTAGAGTGAGGAATGGGGCAACTCATCAACTTCTTTCGCACGTGTCAATCATTCTAAATTAAAATATATAATTTTAAATACTATATATTTTGGTTTATTTTGATTTATGTCAACCTTGATTTTAGCCTAATTTTACTTATAAAATGTATATTTTAGTTGATGTATTTTTAAAAAGTTGCTCATTTAGTTCCTATTTGCAACATTTTAAAACAAAATTTATACACAATGGAAAGTTTTTAATATAGTAGCATTTCAAGAAATTTAGTAAGTGAAATGTCATGTTAAAATTATGATGATGAAAATAAATTAGATAAAATATAAAATTAATGAACAAAAATGGTCACAAAGACTAAAATTGATGTTTTGAAAGGACGAGAATTAAAATTACAAAATAAAAATAAAAATACATGGTCTAAATTAGACCATAGACAAAAAATAAACTAAGTCAAAACTAAAAAGTCAATTTTAGACCTTATATATAGTTCAATGGTTAAAACACCTTACTTTTTCCTTTTTCCTTTGAGGTCAGAGAGTTTGATCTCCCATTTATATATTTGTTGTATTAAAAAAAATTAAACATCTCAAATGTTTTAGAAATATAGACAAAATGAACTAGGTTAAAACTACACCATCTACTCTATATATATATATATATATATATATATATATATATATATATATATATATATATATTTCAAACTTCTAGAAGGGATTGGTCAAGGACTCAAAGGTACATCTTTGATATTTGAAAAGGGTGTGTTACGTCTAAATTACGTTTTATAATCCGGAAAAAATGTTAATGGTAAGGGTTTATATAAATAATTATTAATTTATTTGTTTTACTTAAAATTGTTATTAATTAACAAAAATAGTTTCCCCTTTTCTTTTGACAGGATAAAAAAAAACAATTTTCAAAACTATGTCAAAAAGGACTAAAATTTTTAAAGTATTTTCAGAAAAAGCAAGAAATTACTAGTAACAGATTAATGTTATTATCTCAAGATAATTAAAGCTTTAAAAAATTTTAAAATAATACGTTCGGATATTTTTAAACACTCAAAAATGTTTTATCCATTTATTGTTATTTTTTCCTTTTCCCAAAACGTGTTGTTGGTTTTTAATTTATAGGTGCAGAGTCATTTTCTCTTGAAAAAAAAAGTTCATTTGTACCATTCCTTTTTGTTTTATTTTTTTAAAGTACAATTTTATTCTTAAAATATTACCAATTCATCATTTTCCTTGAAAAAAAAAGTTACTGAATAAAGTCGTCTCTTCATAATTGTCGGATATCGACTAAAAACAGAGATATTTTTTCATTATTTATCTTTTTTTTTTTAGTATTTTTTTCATTTTTATTTTGCTATATCAAATTAGGGATGATTGTAAATTACATCTTTATGGTCTGCGTATTTTGCAAATCAGATCCTTGCGTGTTAAAATAGTTTCAAACCATATCTTTATAATTTGTGAGTTTGCAATTCATGCCCTTCTATCAATATAATTTTTTTTTTTTAAAATAGCATATATGATACACATTGAATAAGTCTTTATGCTTTATTCTAGGAAAAATGTTCACTTTGGGTTTTGAATTCTAGAGCTTGACATTTCTATTTATAGAATTTTGAAAAATCTTCATTTTAGTTAATTTTGAAGCTGAGGTTACATTAATTTATTAATGTTTATTTTCCTTATATGATAAGAAAATCAATCAATTACAACCATTTTCTAAGTAAAATATTAGGATCAAAATGTTAAGAAAAATTAGAGTTTATTTCTTTGAAAACGAGCTTATTCATTCATTAAAGTTTTGCCGTGCAATAAATTTTCGAAAACACCTCCATTATTCTAGCCAAATTTTAAATTTCTTAAACCTTGATTTTTTTAATAGACACGATCTGGAATTTTACAAGATAGATGAATTTGTAACTTACGACTGATGTTCGTTGAAGGTTCGAATTCACGCCTTAAAAGAAAGAAAGAAAGTAATAAAGGAAAAGAAAAAAACTAATGTTTTAGGTTTCTTCCTGTTGAAGACCTGAGCTGATATGGATAAAAATGTGAAAGAAGATTCAAAGTCAATGAATGACTTGGGACATTGCTGATGTGTGCAGCCATGTAAGCTTCAAAACATGTAATAAAAACAATAGCATTAAAAAAAACATTTAAATAATTTTCAAAACATTGATTAAGATGTTGAGCTTCAACAGGAACCATTCCCCTTTCTCTCTCTAGCTATCCCATTCAATCACACTCACTTTAAAGTTTGAATTCTTCTTTTCCAAGTTTTTGACTTGGTCCTTATTCATTATGTAATTTAAAAAAAAAAGAGTAAAAATATTTTATTAAAAAACAGTACGGGAGAAAATTATTTGGGTTATCAAGAGCTGAATTTTAAAAAACATCTTAAAGAAATAGTAATACACGTTTCAAAAGTTGCTTTCTTTTAACTTGCTCTCCCAAAATTAGAAATTGCTCAAAAAGTCATGAACTTACATTTATTTCAAATGTAAAGTAAACTAAATCTTTACTAACCATGTGAATTGTGATCAACAATCCAGACAAATGGTCAAACAACCCTGTAATTTTTGGTCATTCCTAAAATGCTGTGTGTAAGATTGAACGTTCAAAGTGTCCCAACAACAACACAAAAGTCAAGAAAAATCAATAAATTCACAGAAAGATCATACAATTGAGCTGTGCCTGAGTAGGATGAATCCCAACAACTTTGGACCACTTTACTTTAGAAAGAAGACAATTGAAAAGACAAAAACAAACTATCATACAATACAAGTACCATTTACAAGGATTGGGATGCTAATTTCAACACAAAAATTGGTAGACACTGGCTTCTTTCGTTTTTTCCCTTTTTTCTTTATCACATCCTATAAAGCTAAAGCTTTCTTTTCTTCATAAAACTCATAGTTTTCCCTACTCTACAGTTATTTCGAGTATCGTGGTAAGTCTCGGTCTTTTGTATCGTCTAAGAAGTAAAGAAGAGCAAACAACACTTACAGATGATAGAGCCATGCATGCACCGGCTGCCCATGGCGGCAATTTAACTCCCAAAGAAGGAAAGAAGGCTCCGGCAGCAACAGGAATTGCTATCACATTGTAGGCCATGGCAAACACATAATTGAGTCGTATCCGATTGAAGGTTTTCCTTGAGAGATCAATGGCTGTAATTACATCTTCTAAATTATTTCTCATCAAGACGAAGTTGGCTGCCTCTATAGCAATATCAGTCCCCGCCCCAATTGCTATGCCGATATCAGAAGCGGCTAGAGCAGGCGAGTCGTTGATGCCATCACCTACCATTGCAACTGTGCTTCCATCTTTTTGGAACGACTGAATGACTTCAGCTTTTCCTGCTGGCATTACTTCTGCTCTCACATCTTGTATACCAAGCTGCATAACAAAACATAAATTTTTACCCCGAGATGAAATTTTTTGTATTTGAACATTCGTCTCATTCAGGGAATCAAATTTGATCCATGAGAAACCAACCATCAGGAAATGAAAATGAAAACATCCTAAAGGGAGCCCTTAAGAAATCTTGCTTAAATTTGGATTAACAAAAAAAATTGTGGAGAGAAAATTTTATGCCAACCTCTTTGGCGACAGCACGAGCCGTTCTCCAATTATCCCCTGTAACCATGACAGGGGAAACTCCCATTTTTACAAGACCCTCAACAACAACAGCAGCTTCTCTCTTCAGTGGATCTGCTATTCCCAAAACTCCAATTAAGTTGTCGTCATATGAAACAAGAATACCAGTCTTTGCACTTTCTTCGAGCTCTATAACAAAATTTTCTATATGAGGTGCTATGGAGATTCCGCTTTCATTCATCAACTTCCTGTTGCCAGCCTGTTCAAGGGATCACGTTTTTGAGAAGCAGAACCAGAGAGTATTAACACCTTCACAGTGTATCGCAGGATATAAGAAAATGATCATTTATATTTCCTGACAAGTAAAAAAAACTCTTACCAGAATCTTTTTTCCCTCTATAAAGCACTGGATTCCCTTGCCTGGCAATGCAGAGAAATCTATGACGTCGAAAAGCCATCCAGAAGACTCTTTACTTTGGTTTTCCACATTTTTGGTTGCAGAAGGCTCATTGAAGAAATGGAAATGACGAGCATACTCAACTATAGCTTTTCCCAATGGGTGTTCACTGCTAGCCTATCCAGAAGAAAGAGCAATAGGAATTATGGTTGAGTTGGTTTCCAGAATTGTATCAGAATTATTCATCACATCACCCAGTTCTCAGCAGATACCAAAAGATTTAAATTGTGTCCTTTTTGTATACTTCATAGCGTTTAATAAAGAAAAAAGTGACCAAAAGTCTTTTGCTCAAAGATGAGTTAAAAGTTGGCAAAGATTGCAAATCACCTCTGCTGAAGCCACCAGCTTCAGAAAATCTCCTCGAGAAATGTCAGTGAAGACTTTGGCAGTGGTAACGGTTGCTTTCCCTTGGGTTAGCGTGCCTGTTTTGTCGAATATCACATACTTAACCTTTTGGGCCCTCTCCAAAGCATCTCCTCCTTTGATTAAGACACCATTGCTGGCACCAACCCCAGTTGCAACCATGACAGCGGTTGGTGTGGCTAAGCCGAGTGCACAAGGACACGCAATCACCACCACTGATATTGCAAACATGAGGGAAAACACAAAGCAATTTCCATTTTCTGGGAGCCATTCTGATGGATAAGCTCCAAGAATTCCACCAACGTACCTACAGATGCCAACAGGAGCTTCAAATCACACTGCAAATTGATCGACTCGGCTATTAATTAAAATGCTTTTAAATGATACTTACCAACCAAATAATGTACATAATGCCATAGCAACAACAGTAGGAACGAATATGCTTGCTACCTGCAAACCAAACAGATGCCGATAATGCAAATAATACCAGAATCTACAGATTTCATAATTTACTGACAGCCCATGTCTAAGATCACATATTCAAATAGAGTGCAGCACAGAATAGGAAAGAGAGAACCAAGATGCTCGTAGACTCCGTCACTATGACGTGCCCAAACAATTATATCTATGCATGTATGACCAACAAAACAGTTTTAAAACTTTTCTTTTATATTCTTTTACATAAAAAGGCCGAGCTTTCATACCAAAGGGCACACAAAAAAACAGACAAACAAAGAGAATTTTTCTTCTACATTTTTTTCTGTCTACATTTGTTTCCCTTTCTTCTTTGTAATAAGAGCATAAGTTTATGCAAATATCTGTCAATATTAGAGTTCAAACCCTTAGGTACATGGAAGAAAATATTTGGTCCATGGAAAGGACAGGAGGGGAAAACCCAAATACAATGTCCCATTCTATAAAACTGCTTGGTACCATTCTGCCTAAAAGACTAAATCTAAGGTACCATACTGCCTGCAGTATATATAAATTCTTTTTTTTTTTTTTTGGATAAGAAACAGAGAGAAAATGTATTAATCACAAAAAGAACAACCTAAGGTCAAGGGGTAGAGAAAACCCCTCCCCAAAAGGAGCTATGACATGAAAGCCTTCCAATTTTGAAGGATAGAAGAAAGGGAGTAGTTACAAAAAAATTTGCTGAAACCATAGCAACACCTGGAAGTGGTGAGTTGTACATTACTCCCCAAAAGGAGCTATGACATGAAAGCCTTCCAATTTTGAAGGATAGAACAAAGGCAGTATGCAAATATCTGTCTACACGAGCTTAGCTATGCCACTGCTGAACTACGGTATTCTTATCCAGCTCATATCTTACTAATTTGCTTCTATATGCAACGGGAGATTAAAATTTAAAGAAGAATATGATTTGTTCAATAACCAAAGGCCTGACAACGAGATTAAATTTGGACACTCGTCTAACAAAAGTAATGTAGATTAGATGGATACTTACAAAATCAGCAAATTTCTGAATAGGGGCTTTAGACATTTGTGCTGTCTCAACCAAACTAATGATCTGGTTCAAAACTGCATCAGATCCCACTTTTGTTGCTTGAATGTGAAGGGCACCATGAAAATTAATAGTACCGCCAATAACATTCGAGTTAACCTCCTTCAAAACAGGTATAGATTCTCCAGTAACCATACTCTCATTAACATAACTTGATCCCCAAACAACAACACCATCAGCTGGAATCTTTGTACCAGGAAGAACTTTCAACACATCACCAGGTTGAATTAGCAAAGCATCAATTTCCCTTTCTTCTATCAAATTCCCACCTAGAAACAAAAAAATAGAACCAATCAATTATTTAGAAGATATCCATTAGTGAGAACTCAACTAACAGAATCCAATTGGTTTAAAGTATCCATCACAGATATAAATCCTCCACCTCATTTCTACCCTTGTTTCGGAGAAAAAAAAAGGATAGTTGATTAAGTTTTCCAGACCAGCTTTTTTTTTACACTCAGAAAATCCCTCTACTTTTATTCATTCTCCAGATTCATCTCTCCTAAGTAACTTGACCCTACAATATTTAGTGAAGAAACACATGACATACTTAATGTCTCAATTAGATGGCTTCAAACGAATGTGATCCATAACTTGTAGATGCTCAACCTGGAACTTTATATTAAGGAACGTTGAAATATATGGAATGTCATTAAAAGCTCGTACTGAAGAAAACTAGAAGACTTTTATTGATACGTTAAAATCAGAGTGGGTACCTTTATCTCGGATAAGCAATAGAGCAGTTGCAGGAGCAAGTTCTACCAACTTTTTGATGGCATCTGATGTTTTCCCCTTGGCAAGACACTCCAAATACTTTCCCAATAATACAAAGGTTATCAGCATAGCACTTGTTTCAAAATAAGTAGGAGACCAGAATCCAGTGACTGCACCATATAGAAGTGCACAGACAGAATAGAAGTAAGAGGCCGAGGTACCCAAAGCAACCAAAACATCCATGTTAGTTGAACCATTTCGAAGAGCTCTAGCAGCTGCAACATAAAAGCGTTTTCCAATGACAAATTGCACAACAGTCACCAATGCCCACTTCAACCAATCATCCATGAGGAAGGGCCCACACCGCCACAGTAACATCGAGTATATTAAAGGAATATGAGGACATACTACTCGTAGGAGAAAGATCAATATCTGGAAGAAACACAGTCGTGAAACAATTAAATTATATCAGATGAGATTAATTTTATTGAAATTCACGACAAAATTAGGACAACAAATTTTCCCTGGAATCAGATCAAAGTTTCTGATAGATACATGTGTACAAAGTGCCTTGTTTCTCAATCTCGTAATAAACTAAACTCTTCTTTTAATTGTAACAATGCGATCAGACATACAAACAAGCAAACTCAAACACTTCATAATCTCCGACTATGGAAAATTTTCAATCACGTGGTGAAGTAGTTATCTAAAGTAATGCCAGCATCAAGAATTGTGAATAAGAGACAAACAAATTTGCATATTTGACTTAAGAAACACGTGTATCTGAGAGGAAAGAAAATTCACGTACACTGAGAAACAGGCTGGAGATAAAAAGTCGAAACATGTTGATAGCTTCTTCAACATCTTTTGAAGTTAACCTCGTGTAAGGGCTCGTAAGATTCAGTTTAAATTTTCTATTGCTTCTTCCCTCGATCTCATCCACTATGGTTCTCGGACCCACGACTTGTGGGTCAAAAACAACATCAAGTTTTCCTGTTGTCCTGTTAAATAGAAACTGTCTCACCCCTTTCAAGTTGCTAAGTATGACTTCCAAAAACTGTACATCGACCTCGCCAGTAATGCCTGCCACCGCTAGTAAAATTTTATCTTGCTCATTGCTTTGTACAAATGAAGCTTCAAATCCAGCATCCTCAATTGCATTAACTATATCGTCTTTACTAGTTATAGTTGGATCATATTCAACTTCTCCCAATGATGTGGCCAAAGCAACTACTGCTCTTCTAACACCAGGAAGATCTTTTAAAATGCCTTCTACCGAATTCACGCAGGCTGCACATGTCATACCTCCTATGGTAAACTGACCCAAAAGTGTCCCATGCGGCTTCTTTCCAACTGAAATGGTTTCAGGTATAATCTCAGCCTCAAATCCAGCATCTTCTATTGCTTCCTTGATGTCCTCATCCTGAATTATTTCAAAAATTAGGAAATCTACATATGCATATATTCTTTTTGGTCCATACGAGGCTAATAAACTCGAAACTAATCATTAATCACAAAAGATAAGAGATTAATGATCCAAACCTAAGACCTAAAATTGGTTTGATAGTGTGAAGCAATTAGTTTTCTCTTATATTATTTTTCTAAAATCCCATTTGTTCCTCTTATCTTTCAACTATTGTTCTCACTTCCTGCAGCGCAAAAAGCCATTAAATGCTCTGCATTTTGCAATACAACCACCTTGTCTAGTCAACTCACCTTCTTCCCTACATCAACAATCTATGGCTCTAAAAAGAGAGAAAATTAAATTAAAATTAAGGCTAGACAAAGACCTTAACCAAGTTGGGGTCAAAAACCACGTCAGCTCTGTTCTGAAGCAATGCAACGGAAGCCATCAAAACCCCATTAACGCCCCTCAGAGCAGCTTCCACGGAGTTGGAACAAGCAGCGCATGTCATCCCAGAAACTCCGACCTGAACCCTCCGCATGCCTTCCCCAATTTGGCCCAAATTCTCGTCCTGCCTGTCGTAGGAATCGAGGAGACGCACGTCCTCGAGATCATCGGAAAGTTCGTCAGCAGCAGGAACATCGAGGGAGCGGCGGTCGGAGGCGGCAACGTGGGTGAGCTGCAGGTCTCTGAGGCCCGGCGCCATTGGAGGTTCCGGTCAAAGACGAAGAGGTTAATCGATGGGAAATCAGAAACAGGAGAGAAAAAGAAGAGAATAAGAGAAACAAATGGAATCGGAGAGATATATATGAGAATTATAGGAGAGGAAAAGAGAGAAGAAAGGGAGACTTTTTTCCGAAGAAGAAGAGAGGTTGAAACACCAATTTTCTAACTAAAGCTGGTGGAGGTGGTGGGACAGCCCAGAGATGGTGGTGGTGCGAGGAAACTTTTAACGTTTCCCATTTTGCCCCTCCAAACCCCACCCAAAAAATAATTAAAAAAATTGTACTTTTGTACTCGTTTTTATTCACTTGTTGTACTCACGGGTTTTTCACTTCTTCTCACCAAAATTGCATTCTCTTTCTTTTCTTTCAATCTAATTCTTCTTTGGGATTAGAGATTCATTACTCAATTCTATATTCTTTTTACTAAAATAAAATCATTTTCGACCAAAAAATTCGAACGTTGGAATCTTCGCTGCACATATTTTTGAGCTAAACGAACAATGACTCGTGTTACAACATACCACGATGTGAAATTTAAAGGCGTCATAATTTGGTTGGATCATAAATATTGGATAAATGGAAGTATCCAAACTTCCAAACTACTAATTAATATATTTAATTTTACGATTTAAATTTACACAATAAATTGTATACATTCCAATTGACAGTGACCTACATTAACTAATTTTAATTGTTCAGCTTTAGCATGCACTATTAATTACTAGCTTTAATAATGATTAAAAATGTATTATTATTATTATAACTAAATTCTTGAACGTCCCCTGTATAAGAACTTTTCTTTTCTTTTTTATTTTTAGTACCACATCTGAGATAAAGATTTGAACTCACAACTTCATGATTTGATGCATATATCTTAACTTTTGAGGATTGACATGACTTTTCTTTTGTTATTAATAGATACAACTAAAATTTTATGGCATATTAAAAATTTTGTAGATGTGATTATGTATTTTGTTTTTTCAAAGTACATATGTGATCAGAGTAAATCATAGCACTTAACATCATATAATTTTGTCATACTTTATAATTATTAACCTTAAACTCAAATAAGTATACTTTTGAATAATTGTTAGGATAATAAAAATTATATATTTATGGAGCATTCAACTCAATTTTCAATGCCCATAGTTTAATGATCTCATTGGACAATTGTCTAACCTCAGGCAATTGGTCACAATATATTTTTGTAAGATTTTAGTATTAATCGACCAATTTAAACCCAATTCAATTGGTTAAGATATACATATATATATATATATATATATATGACTTGAAGGCAGTGACTTCGAATCTCCAATCCTACCTTTTTTTTTAATTTATTGTTGTACTTAGAAGAAGAAAAAACTGTAATAAACTCTGTCCCTAGAAGTCTCTTTACCATAATGTTTTGTTCAAATAAATGACACACGCCTCAAAAGTTCACTGATGAATTCAACCTCTTTTTTTTTTATTTTTAATTTATCGATTTGGTATAGAAATATATATATATATTTTCTTGAAACACATTTTGGTAGAGATCTCACAAAAAGTTACATGGGTTAAGTTAAAGTATGTGACAAATAAAGGCATAGTCTGAATATTCTCGCTGAATGCAATAAGGAAGTTTAATGATAAAAATAAAGATAAACTTCTTTTCAGAAGAACAGTCGAGATAAATTTATATCTGTAACTGTTTTCGGGGGAAAAAAATGAAGACAAGAAGTAATTGAAAAGGTGACCGAATTTCCACTCATGAGAGTTGAGATGCTAATGG
>NW_019104529.1:992188-1007300 GCF_001995035.1 Momordica charantia
CCATATTTTTAGCTATATCGTAAACTTTTGTCAATGTTTGGTGACGAGACATAGGTCCACCCCATTCAGCGTTCATATTATTTCTTCTTATTCGAATTTATTATTATTTTGTCACTTTTTTACTTTATAAAAAAAACAACAAAATTCTAATTTTATTTTATGTCTAATAAATTGTATTTTAAAAAATATAGAACAAATTTTATATCATTTTTGACATTTTAATTTTGTATTATCTAAGCATATAAATTTATAAAAATATCTAAAAGATTATAACTTTATTACACAAAATTGGAAGTATATAAACTTTTTTTTATAGATACTTTAAAAGTTCAAATACTCATGACCTTTACACCGAGTATTTGGCCATCGTGGCAATGCCACCGGCGATTGTAGGACTATTTTATACTCGCCTTTTAATGGATGAGAATTGCTAACATGCATGATTTATGTCCATGATATTATTAAGAGTGATTTTTGAACTTTTAAAACTATTTTTATATCATCGAGCTCATTATATGTTTGAAGGTGATTTTAAAACGATAGAAATTATTTTTTTAATTTAAGAAATAGTAGTATTTTACTACACTATACTCGTGATTTCAAAAAATGTCAAAATATCTCATAATTAAATATGCTCTATTACATTACATTTATTTTTATGATGGATTGATTATGTTTAAACAAATAAAAATTAGTTTTTTTTAAATGAAAATGAAAAACTATTAGTTGATTATTACTTAGGAAGAGAAAAAACTTTGCTCTTCAAGATTCACATTGCCTCGCTTCTAAACATCCAAATTGGTCCCATAAACCTCAATGTCTCATATTTCCTATTTTTTTCTTCCATTTTTTCTCTTTCCCCATATCGTCTTACTTCTTCATTTTTCTATCTTCTGCAACGTCTCATCATTTTTTATCTTAATTTTTTTGAAGTTTTTTATTTCCATTTCACTAAATCATGAGTACTTTTCTTATTATACACGTAACAATAAATAAAACAAAAAAGACTCGCAGTTATTGTAAAATGGTAGAAAATAGCTTTGATTAAAATATATTGTCCTAAAATTTTGAAAACAATATATATAGAATAGAGACAATAAATATATTTTTTAATTATTAATAAATCGAAACGAGAGGTTTACATTACAAATGAATTAATGATGCAGGCTGGATGGCATTTTGGGAAAAAGTGGTAAAAGAGCGAGGGCAATGTCGTAATTGGTGGGATTTGTAGTTGTTTGAACCAAACTATGTGCTAGGAGACGGCCACCCACTGATTCAAAGTCCAAAAAGGCAGTTAAAGCAGGTGATCTAAACCAACTTTTTTGTGTGTGTTTATATAATCCATTAACTTAGTTTTAAATTAACTCTATATTGTTCTTTATATTATTGACTTTATTCATTTTAACTTAAACTTTGAACAATTTTAAATGTAACAGTTTGAACCGGCAAAGTTTAAAACGTTGATGCAAGTACAAATAGGCATTCATTATTTAGAATACCATATTCTTAAGGATGTATAAACTATGGAACAACATCAAGAATCAACAAGTGAAAATTATAATAAATGGGAAGGAAATGACTATGCACCACCACTCAACCCAAAAGATGAGTTAGGTAAATTTAATTTATTTATATGGATTCTAACACATATGATAATACTAAGTCCGACATAAGACCTCAATTCTAGGAGACATCATATTTTTCATATAACATATAATGTACTAGGTTTTTAATACGTGTTATGCACATAATATTTACAATTTATTCAATCCTACATTAAAATTAACGATAAGTATATCAATTTACATTAAATAATTTAAATTTTTATAAATATTATATGAAAATATGAAGTCTCCTAGAATTGGTAAATAATTATTTATAAAAAGTACATTTGAATAGGTGGAAGGAAAAAATATTTATTTTTTTTAGGAAAAAGAAAATATATTTATTCAAAATTTATTCTTTCTTAATAAATTAATATTCATATAAATATAACATTGACATGAATGTATATTGTAAAATTATAATAAAATGTAAAGTCTTAAATTTTATAACCAATTTTTAGGAATAAATTACGAAAACCTTTTACATCCCAACTTCAATTTTATGAATGCATTTAAACCTCTTTAAAATAATAATAATAATAAATAATGCATTTTAACAACATCAATCATGACTTATTATCAAAATTAATTTATGTATTTAGAATTTGTTGCTGTTTTTACATTTATACCTCATCGTCAAAATCATCTAAATTATTATTGTTATATTTTTTCTATTTTCTTATTAACTTTCTTAAAATGTAACCTTTGAATTGTGGTGGAAATAAGTAAAAATGACGAATTTGTAACGAAAAAGAGTGAAAGAATTATAAACTTTTGACGTTACAAAACGTTCATATATTTAAGAACAAATTCATTTATATATCAAGAAAAAATATTTTACATCCTAATTTTTACATTTATTTATTTATTTTCTATGTGCATTATTTCATACCACATTTTTAAGAATTTTAAATTACATTTCATTCTTTTTAATAAAAATTAAAAAATATATATAATTATTTCGTATTCTTGTTTTCAACCTGTTATTTTACCTAATTTGAACGGATTATTTCTTTAATTACTTGTTTGTTTATTTAAAAATTATAAAGAAAAGAATCAAGCTGAATTTTTGTTATATATTTAACTCTTTTTTTTCGGAAAGCAACGGGGCAAATGCCCAAAAAACTACAGAACAGCTTGAGATAAAATAATTTTACTGATTTAATTTTATATTATAATTAAAATTATTAAAGAAAAATTCTTTAAAGTATATTTTTGGAAAAAAAATGAAAAAAAATTGTACTTTTAGATTTCATACAGATTATTATTGATAATTAATTAATTAATTAAAAACTTTTTGAGGTATTAATTTACATGGTTTTTTTCCAAATAAAAAGAACACAAGCTTATATTGGATGAATACATTACTATTTCTTTAACCAAACATTCTAAATAAAAAAAAAACACTAATTTTAAATTTTCCTATTTGCCAAAACGAATATAGCTCAGCGGTAATTGGTATAAATCTCCAACCAAGAGATTATGAGTTCGATTCTCCGCCCCAACATTGTGAACTCAATGTTTGTTGTTGCTTCGCTCTACTTGTTATATGTTTTAAGTTCTAATATTGCGAAAAATCCAACTGATTGTTTACCCTAATGGTTATGAGAAAAGGGATCATAGGATAGGTCGGCAATATTCTTCAAATTTCATAAATGGAGAAGTCTTTGTTTGGTCCTTATTACATGGCCGGGATGGGAAGATCAACACTCGTCCAAATTCAAAGGAAAAATTCCAATTTAACCTTATATACGAACTGCAGTGTATTTTGAGCTTTTGAAGGGAGATAGAGGGAAATTTTTGATTTGGTATAATTGGAGAACAATTTGGAATTTCTGCTAATGACTGTAATTAGGTAATAGAAAATTTTTGTAAATTAAGATCAGTGTGGATGATTTGGTTGGAGAGGAATATGGGGTATTTGAGAATCCCGTATAGGCACTTTTTAGTTCTAAAGTTCTGTCCTAATAAATTAAGATTTATTTAAATAAAATATTAACATGAATATATATTTTAAAAGGATTAACACTCACTTAAGGAAAATATTTATTAATGGTTAAAATTTGAATTTTTATTAATGAATGCTAAATGGAAAAATATTTTGAGTTGGTGATTTAAGTTTTAGGGTTTCCGGCTAAAACCTCTTTACTCTCATCTCCCTCACGTCCGTCGTCGGTATTCGCTCTCTCACTCTCATGATTTTTTTTTTTTTTTTTCTCTCGTTTGTTTGGGATCGCGGTCGCCCAGTTGATGTATAATAATAATAATATATTCGTTCCAGATATGCTTAAAATTTACTTGCTATTTCTTAATTTCTTCAAATAATTCTCCTATGTGGTTGTCCAGTGGGATACTTCAAAAATTATATGTGGTACTCCACAAACAGGTTAATGTTTTCTTCTTTGATCCCCACTTTTTGTATTTTTCTTAATTTTCAAATCTGATCCTCATTGTGCTTATTTTGTTGTTATTTTTACCAAAAGGGCACGTCTAGCTAGCTATTACGAAAATCTCCCATTGAAATCAACAACAAGTATGGCCGGGACCGGGACCTTACTCCGTAGCATTGACGGCGACGAGATTAGAGGGCTGATTCCGACTACCATCCTAGCCTTCCTGGAGCCAATACTGGCGCCCTATCCGCGGCCATGTTGACAGCGCCCAACGAGAACAACCGGCCCTTGTTTTCCGCAAGGACTTAAATCCCTTCTTCCTCAGGACAATTGTCTATTTATAGGTCCAGAAAGACCCATCCTTCAATGCTAAGCTTTCCGACATCTGCATCTCCGCAGCATCAATTCACACTTATTTCCCTGCCCACTATTTCCAAACTCACGATGCGGCCCGACAGGAAATGAGGGAGTTTAATCTTCTTGACTGCGGGTTTAATTAAATACACTTTCTCCTTTTCCACTTATGTATTTAATTACAGATAATGTTCGGGATAATAGAGATGTCGCGTTATTACTCAACTGTTCATAAAAAATTTCTCATTATATCTCTCGGAACAGGCCATTCAAAAAAGAATTACAACGATGGAAAAGTTGTATGACAGAACTTTGCCAAGGAAGGCTCTCGAAGTCTTTGGTTTTTTCATGCGTCCTCAACCCTATTATCTTCGCATTCAAGAAGACACGCTCTTGCATTGGACATTGCCACAAATCAAAATCTTAAGCGGCTTGTAAAAATTGGCGAAGGACTGTTGGACAAGCCTCTCTCCAAAGAGACTGATTCAGATACAGAAGAAGTACTGTAATAGCTCAGAGACCAATCGTCAAGCCTTGGTTACATTCGCCAAATTGCTATCTGATAATAGAAGGGCCTCCACCAAGGGTGTTTAATTATTTTAGCTTATATGTTGTTATGTTTTTGTTGTGTTTTTATGAATCACTTTTCTCGTTTCTCCTTCGAACTAATCCTACATTATTATAAGATGAATGAAAGAAATAATTTCCTTAATCTTGTATATGATTCTTTTAACAAATTAATTTTTGGCTCAATTTCTTATGATAGAAATGTTTCCATATTCTTCCTTCATTTTCCAAAAACAATTTTGCAGCCTATCTTCGTCACCCATCACTCATTGGAATTATTAGAATTAGGATTATTAAGGAATTATGTATATCGCCTCAGAAGTTCGGCCATAGGTGAGTTAAGTGGCTCGACCATATCTCGTCATGTGGTCGGTTATATTTTTGCCTCCAACACAAGCCATTCAAACACCTTCCGATATAGCTCTAGCTTTCTGCAACTTCAACAACATAACACTCCCATTATACACAAATTTCTGCAACCTCCATCCACGTTTCATCTTAAATAAAAGATTGATTTGGCAGATGAAGAATAGTTTAACTGTGTGTAGGATTTTATTTGGTACTAGCAAGGTTGAAATGGATGGAAATGTCGAGATCCCGATTTTATGTCGATGGATATTTTAGAAAGAATCATGAAAATCGCAAATATTGATACAATTTTTTAGAATTAGTAACTAAAATTCTAATATAACTTAATTGATCATGTAAAAATAAGAATAAAAATATAAGCAATTTACTAAATTGATTTAAATTATTTGAATTAATAAATTAAAGTTTAAACATTGTTTAATTATATTTTATATATAATTTTTAATCAAAATCTAGTCTTTAGTTAGAAATACTGATAGAAAAGTTGAAATTTACCATTTTATTATATATACCAGTGATGGAATCTCAAAAACACGAAAATTCTTGAATTTTATAATAGAAAAGTTGAAATTTACCATTTTATTATATATACCAATGATGGAATCTCAAAAATAACCATAAAGAGACATGAAAATTCTTGAATTTCTAATTGACAGTTTGTCTCTGGCTTATTTAAACTATTACATCAATTAAATAAAATAAAGGAAGAAATATGTTTGCTAAATATAAAATAATATATATTAAAGATTTAAAATAGAGGATAGAGGAGGAAGGGTTGTTAAAATTGAGAAGTTTAATTAAAAATATAAAACTTAAAAGGACAAATAAAAAATAAAAACACAGGTGCAAATTCACGTCTGCACATTGTCCCATCGGTATAATTGGAACAGGGGACGGGAGCATCCCTCAATAAAATCTCCCCTCCCCTCCCCCAATTTCATCGCTTCATTGGGCCGGGCTTTTGAAGAGTGGGTTTTGCCTTATAAGTAGTTTTTAGAGACAGTCTCGACTGTTTTATAAATTTATTTATAGAAATGTCTAAAATTTTCTAATTTTACGTTTTTAGATTTCTGCATGTAGTATTTTATTTTAATTTCGATTTTATCCTTATTTATTGCATTTACATTTATTATAGTATTTATTTTTTAAAATATAAAAGATTTAATTCCATTACCATAATCCTTTAATTGTTGTGGGTCCCATACTAATTTTCAATCCAAATCCCTTAATTCACTCCCACATTGGTTTTTAATCACAGTATATATCCACTTATATATCCACACACACACACGCGCACGCACACACGCACGCACACGCACACGCGCACGCGCACACACACACACACACAGAGTATATATCTGCATATATATGAAGGGATGTGAATCTCGGAGCGGAACTTTTCTTCGGTAAATTCCCCTCGAACACCACCACCGGATCTTCCTCGCTATCCTCTTGGGTTTCGGGATCGTGCTTGTGGCAGCACCTTGATAGAAGAGAGAGAGAGATCTGGGATTTTTTTTTTCTCTCTTAGTTGTGTTCTGTTTTCTTAACCATTGAAGAAGAAGCACAAGCAACCCCTCACTCCCCTACAATTTTGCAGGGGAGTTAATATTAATAATAATAATTATATTAATATTAATATAATTAATTATTAATCCAATTAATAATTAATAAATATATATATACATAAATAATTAACACTTAATTATTTATTATAAAATTAGAATCATATTTTAAAACATTTCTCTCGTATAACYTATAGTTTTAATGTACATCTTATGCACATTATTTTTAACCTATAGTTTTAATATGAATCTCATTCATATTAATTTTATTTGAATCTTATTCAAATAATATCTCTCATAATATATAGTTTTAATTTACAATTAACTATATATATTATAATGTATCAATATACATATAATCTCTTAAGTAATTTGAACAATTCAAATTCTTCCAAAAAATTTGATCCTCGTTTTACCCGTTATGAGCTAGCAAGGGGACGTAATGGACCTACAGATCCGAAGTTCCAACGATGCAAGATTAATCGGTCAAACTCATTGACCGAGTTAATCTAGATTCGTTAACTACGGGTCATTCCACTAAAGACCCGCAGTTGCACTCTTCTCACTGCAGAATGTTTTCGTGTCCATGGATATACGACCATTAATGACGAGTCAATCATTCACGAGTGTTCGTAACTCAAGTTGGGTCAAATTACCGTTTTACCCCTGAGTTACATCTTACTCCTTAAACACCACTGCTCCTCTAATGAACAACCCGGTTATGGTCCAACCAATAACTGGAAGTCCCTCTCGGCCAATGAGAGGGTGGGGCCCCTTGTTCAAGTCCCGAAGTCAGCATTTAAGGGAACACTCACCTACTTCCCTAAAGTCGGGGAGAAGTGAATTCCATCTTGTGAAGTTATGTTCCCAGCTCTCGGTCTCGTCCCCAAAATGGTAGGAATGTTGAGTCGGCGACTCATGCCACTCTAACCCATACAGATCAAAGAACGAGCCCTCACGGGGCAGGAGTTCATAACTCACTTAGGATTGAGAATGAGTTGCCGGGTCATCCTAAGAAATGACAATCTATTAGTTAACGGTGTTACATCTAAAGATTGCCTATTTTGCGGTCCGGTCCTATACAAACTCATTGTATAGGATACCCCCACTCGCATGTCTCCACACGAATGACCTGGATCGAGTCGTCTGTAACCTTTACAGAGCCGGTCGTATCCATAGTGTTGCCAGGATAAGGTACCCAGCCTTATCCATATACTATAGACCCTTTAGGTTATTCACGGTACATTATCCATTCATATATCAGGGGTATATCAAATATATACCCCGTATATCAACTATATACCCAGTATATATACTGTCCCGACTACATCATAAATAGCCTTGGATGTTTAGTTTATTGGATTTTGGACAATGCAAAGCTATGATTCAACAACAAATTTATTGAATAAAACTTTATTAAATAGACATTTGTTTTTAAAAAATACAAACTACGAGTTTAGGGCAACACACCCAACAATATACAAGTTGAGTTATAAGATATATCCACTTATATATCTGCATATATACATTCAAAATCACTATAGTATATATCCGCATATTCGCATATATACAAGTTGAGTTATAAGATATATCTTAATCAAACTCACTATAATATATATCCTCATATATACAATAGTTCACATGAAATCAGAAATCCAAAACAACCGTTGGAATGCAAACCTTTCGATCGAGATAAACCGAGACGACCTGCTCTGGCGACGGAGAAAAATGGAGGCGGCTGGAGATGAAGGCAGGCAAACGCCGACCGGAGACGAAAGCAGGCAAAAACGACCGGAGAAGAAGGAAGGACAGAAATCTCCTTTCGAACAGGATAAACAGAGATGGGTGATGAAGAAAAACGGAGCCGGCCGGGGAGGAAGATAGATAGAGACGGACGGTCGGAGGAAGAAAAACAGACGGTGAAGAAGAAAGGGGTTTCGAAAATGGATGGTTTTGGGATTTTGGGGGTTTTGGGATTTTTTTATATTGGAAAGTATAATTAAGGAGAGATTTAAATTGTAACCTCCCAATTTACCATTTCTAGATTTAAAAAATTATTTAATATTGAGTGGATGCTTAAAATGATATACTAGTAATTTGTGTGATGGGTATCATTTTAATTAGTACGACAAAAGTGTAAATTTTATACATTTCAATCATTTTATGTAATTATGATTCCTAAATAGGCTATCAATGTACTAATCCCTAATTTTTGTTTTTTTAATTGATTGACGATATACTCGAAATGTCGTGGATATTACGACATTTCGCTATTTTAACAATATGTCGATGACCGATATTTAAATTCTTGAGTACTAACCGCTTAATTTTGAACGAAAATGAAAGAACAAGCTCGTCACATAAAATAAATCCAAGGAAATAATGACCTCAAATGAAAAACTAAGTACTAAAATTTAGAATTTAGTGACTTTGAGTTGATTTCCACCTCCAATGGTTTCCAAACTATCCTATCTCATGGAGTTGTAGCGAATATTTAGAGGTTAGAACAACCTAGTATTAAATATCTGTCGACATGTCCATCGACATGTTTATATATCCATATGTTCGATATTGACATAAGGGATAAATTGACATTTTTATAGTATTATAAAAAAATTGACACTATATGAAAAATAAATTTCCCTAATATAGATATAATATTAATATTAATCATTTTCAATTTATTTAAAAATGGTTCAAATAATTATTTATTAATTTAAATATTTTTTATGAGTTGTTTATTTTTATAATTTGTCCATAAATATCTATCAACATTGATATTTTCGTCAACATCTCCATGAAATTGAGATATCGACAGTTCTATCCACATTTGAAATCTTGACAAGGACGAACTATGTAAAAGGTTAGTGCTCGATTTTCTAGAATAGAAGTAGAAAGAAATACAGTGATTGACCACAAAGTGTGCATAGACAAATTTTTCTAACATAAAAAAAAAGTGCATTGACAAAAACTTGAGCCCAAATCAGTGCATAAATGCAGATAAATAAAATAAAGAGGAATTGTCTGGTAGGTCACAATATAAACTCTATTTCACAAATGACATTTGTTTTCATTATTTTCATATTTGAATTTCTAGAGTTGAACTTTTTTGCTTATCCTACATTTTCCTCAATTAATACTATTTGATTGAATCAGATTTGTATTTTATTTAAATAATTAGATCTCATATTTATTTAAAAGTTACTTTCCTAGTATTAAGGATTGAATTACAATAAATTTCCCAAAAATATCTCTAAAAGGTCCTAACAAAAGTCTCATACTTCACATGTGCGCGCATACACACATACAACATGCACGCACTCAAGCGCGCGCGCACACAGACAACACACACACGCACGCGTGCACACACACAACACGCACGCACACACAAGTCAATATATATTATAAATTATTGATTTGAGATGTTAGAATTCAATTTTAAAGTTGTGTTATCGGACAATTATAAGAAGGTATATATATATATATATATATATATAACTTAATTTTCTCTTTGTTTTTTTATAATTAGTGATATTTTTTATTTATGTTATCATAAGGTACAAATGCACCTGGTAGCATATTAGTTTTAAGCTGCTAAATTTAGATACTACACTTTCATGTACTTAATTATTTCATTTAATTACATTATTATCTATTATTAGTGACCAAAGAGTCTGGCTCTTTAACAATGTTTTAGTTTTAGTGGGAGACTCATATTTTTATTAAAAATATATTTCTCAACCTTTATTTTGTTCAACTTTCTATTAATAAAAAATAAATATATGTAATAAAATCTAATGGATCATTAACCTAATAATATAAAAATCTAATTCAAATAACATAATCATAACCTAATATAAAAATATAATTCAAACAACATTACCATAAAAATCTCATTCAAATAACATAATCATAACCTAATATAAAAATATATTTCAAACAACATAACCATAAAAATCTCATTCAAATAACATAATCATAACCTAATAATATAATCTAGCCCCTACATTTTTGTTTAATTTGAGATAACAATTGGGTGCATCTAACCAACGCTTGCTCATTGGTTTCTAAGGTGTCCGGGTCGTAAACCCAAGTCCGCCTATTTAACCTGGAGACAGGCTTCTTCAATAGCTTTTTGCTGATTTTTACAAACTCCTTGAGATTTTTCTGTGATACCAACGAGCCCTTCTTGAATACGAAGAAAATACCAATCATAGTGTTAAAAACCCTAAGAAGCTAGGGACGCCCAAATCCGAAACTTGCACTATGCCGCGCTGCAAAACTTTCCCCAATGAAAGACCCCTTCAATGCTTAAAGGCACGACTATGTTTATATAGTGGGATGTTTGGCCAGTGCCTAGGGATATGACGAGAATTTTATGTCTTTTAAGAAACATAGAGAGCTCATCCATTCCCTCGTCTATCGCCAAATGGGTTTGTAATTGAATTAAAAATTGGTTAGAAAGTCAGAATTATCAAAAAATAATTATTAATAAAAAATAGAAGGGAAAAAAATAATTATTTACCAGATTATTTATCAGAAGTCCACCATCCATACAATGGTACTCGACATATTGATTTGTGAAACGATAAGAAGGAAATAGGTGGGTGATGTCGATGTCAATATGCAAATATCACAAAGATTCGCATTCAATGACTTGTCTTCCTGTTGCTGTAAAATAAAAACAAAAACAACTCATTGCTTAAATTGACAGTTAGATTGGAACTTAATTAAAATAAAAAATAAAAAAGTTCACATAACCAACCTTGCTAGTGGAAAATATAACGGGCATTCGTTCTTAATATCGTAGCTTGGCATCAAAACCTTGGCGAGGGTCTGATCTAATTGTGTATCTTTAAGAATTTTTTTGATAAGCAAACGATGATTGTTGCCACAGTACTTTGTAACCACCAATCTTTTCCTACACAATATAAAATTGAACATGGACAAAAAAAAAAAAAAAACACAATGGAGAAGAGAGCTTTACATTGTCTTAGGAAATACACGAGGACAATATTCAAGGTAAAAATCTTTTAATTGGCTAGCAAAGAACAACAGCCGCTTGTTCTCATTGGGGTCGTTAGCATGGCCGTCAATAGACCATCGGTACTCGTTCTGGCAACTACGTCGAAGTAATCCGCGATTCTAACGTCAGCCCCATCGAGTTTCTTCGTCCGATCTTTAAATATTGTAAAAGTGGTTTGTCTTTTATAGGTCAATAAACAGTAGATATTTATACAAAACAGTAAATGATTGCAAAATTTACTAAAAGTTCACAACATTTGAACAAACTAACATATACCTGTAACTCCGATTCCAAAAATAAGAGGATGGTGGCTGGAATAAGCCCTTTAATACCGCCACCGTCAATACTCAAGAATTGTAACGTAGTTCTCATACTCGGTTGGATTGTCGGCCGCTCCCTCCGTAACTGTTGTCTACATATTATGCTACCAATTCTTATATTTGCAATTGTACACAATCGTCGCAACAATTATTAAAAAGTTAGAATCCACATAGACTAAATGCCCAAACACCAAATATTCGCTTAAGAAATCAATACAATAAACTAAGAAGTCTTTCTTCTGATTAATGGCTAAACTGCATCGAAATAAAAACTGTTTAAATATTTATCTTATATCAATCACAAGTAAAGTTTTCGCTAGAGTTAACAAACATCCACAATCGCTAAGGAAGTTCTTATGAAAATAAGGACGCAAGGGGGAGAGAATGTCGACTCTTTCTAGGACACCTTAACTATGCTGCAACATTAATGGAGTAAATGCAATGGTCAAACAGACAAGATGTTCTTCCAAACACCCCAGATTTTCTACCATTAAAGTTCATAGACAAACAACAGCAGCATATATGCATAGTTTTCAAGACCGAGCTAGGCGATGCTTATCCCTAAGTCACCACACTCTAAACTCAAGTAAACTCTAGATCGAAATGAAGTTTTTCGCTCCTTAATACCTTTTTCCAAAGGTTATCAAAGAGGTATTTCAACATGGTGATAAAGCACATCGAAAATAGAGTGATACAACAACTTCAACTCAAAACATACTATCATTAATGCGTAAACAACAAGGTTACAGCCTAGAAAATGAGTTCACAACATCGCCCCGTTACACAAGGTGATTAGCTACACAACACCATAAGGAGGTTAAAAAATGTAGGATTAAAAACAATACAAATATGCTAAAAATGAAGAGAGGGAGCTGAAGATCAGCTCTTAATAAGATTTCTCGGCCTCCACTCAGCTACTGTGAGTGTCTTCTTCTCCTCTTGACTTTCTCTATCAATTGGAGAGGTTTTCTTGGAGTGAGGGTTCATTCATTCAAGAATGAATAATGGAATTGTCTTGGTGTGTGTGTTAAGACTTCTCTTATTATTAGCATTTATACCTCTTCCAATTTTAGGGCAACAAAACAAGCCCTGTGTGGCCCAGATTTCACTTTCATGTGAAACCTCTAATTACTGTGGTAAAAGTTGTTGAGAAGATTTTTTACTGCTAGTTTGCTGCTTTTTGTCTCTTTCTGGGGCCGATGTTGTAGCATCGTTAAAGCTGCAGCAAAATGCTTAAAATAAGGTCATTTATATGAGTGCTAACAATAAACTCTTAGCCATATGAGAACATGAATTTATCTTTTATAATAGGCACACATTGATTATTGGGGACTAGATGAGACTATATTTAGCTATTTTATTCAACTTTTAGGCACAAATACCTCTCTTTAGGAGAGTTATCAGTAACTGTGGCTGAATCTGAAACGACCCCTTCCAAAGTCTTGGCCATACAAGAATTAGTCACCTCCTTAACTTTCAAAGGTTTTATCTCCTCGATAATTTCAGAAGAACTCGCCATTAGCACCTTCGCCATTCGGCCTTTTGTAACAATAGTAATTTGGGTAAGAAGTGATTTGGCTGCTGGATTTATAATAAACCAACATGACAAAATTTGGTAAAAGAAAGATTTCTGAGAAAAAGGAAAAAAATCTAGGGACGATGAGATATTTTCTTAATAATAATAATACTACGTTATTTATGAGAAATACCAAATTGAACTCGCCATTCGCACCTTCGCCATTCGACCTTTTGTAATAATAGCAATTTGGGTAAGAAGTGATTTGGCCGCCAGATTTATAAAAAACGAACGAGACAAAATTTGGTAAAAGAAAGATTTATGAGAAAAATGAAAAAAATCTAGGGATGATGAAATATTTTCTTTATAATTATTTGATAACAATAATAATACTACGTTATTTATGAGAAATACCAAATTGAACTCGTCATCCGCACCTCCGTGATTCAGCTTTTTGTAATAATAGTAATTTGGGTAAGAAGTGATTCGACACCGTGGTCTTCATCGTCTTCTAACTGTCACGTAAAAATGTAGGCCACTTCATAGCCTTAACATCATCATCGATCTTGATACTCATCTCTTCTTGTTAGATCAATACGTCGGTGAACTCATTAATGTGGGAATTCGCTGAGGTTCCCTCCTCCATGTGGATATTGAAATACTTCGTTCATATAAGTATTTTAGTGTTGGCTGAAGGTTTCTCATACCTATCTTTCAAGGCTACAACAATTCTTTCGTAGTCGTCTCTTTCACCACGAGACTGCATACACCCATCGATAAAGACATTTTGATGTTTGGAATGAGATGGAACGATCTACTCATTCATCTCATTCCAATCCTTGTCGGTCATCCCCGCTGGTCCCTCACCCAAAGTCTTGTGTATTTTATTGCACGTAAGAAGATTCTTTATCTGCATCTTCCAAAAACTGAAATTCTTTGTAGTGAACTTCAAAACCCCTTCATAATAATGGTGTGCGTGATATTTGTCTCTCATGATCTGCGACCCTAAAGCTCTAATACCACTTGTTGGGAAATAAACGGTCTTGTATAATTTTTCATTCCATAGAAAATATCCAAACACAACCACAATATGCAAATAAAGAAGAAAACTGCAAAATACAGGAAAACGATACATCAAATTATACTGGTTCACCACTAAGGGCTACGTCCAATCTTCCACTCAGATGTGGGTAATTCACTAATAATGTTAAGAATTGAATTACAATAATTTTCTCCCAAATATCTCCTAAATGTCCCAACAAAAGTCTCATACTTTACACACTCACACACTCGCGCGTGCGCACATGTGCTACACACACAACACATGCACACATGCAAGTGCGCGCACACACACACTCACGCGCACATACATACAGACAACACACACACGCATGT
>NW_019104529.1:1015881-1072701 GCF_001995035.1 Momordica charantia
AACTTTTTATTTCCAAAATGTTTTTCTAGTTCTTTATAGCTTTATCTTCCAAATCTTTAACTTTTTTTTTTACTTTTAATTTTGTTTTTCTTGCCTCTCAAAACGTTCTCCTAGTCTTTCTAATTTTGGTGTTTTGAAATTTACTTATGAATTATGATTAAAAATCTAAAAATTTATTGCAATTTCAAACTTTTTCCTTTCTTTTTTATTATTTTTTAAATTTTTTCTAGCTAAAACTTTTCTCTACCTTTTTCTCGAAAAGACGTCATTTATTCCATTAAACTTGTCAAAAAGAAATTATTTTGAAAATTATGTTTACTTATGTCTAAAAAATTAATTTATATATTATACAAAAAACGTGGTAGTGATTGTTTTGTAGGATATGTTTTAACATTGTTTTTAGTGTTATGTTAAGTTGTTTAAATTCATATGAAGTGATTTTTAAAAGAATAATAGTTTAAATATGTAGTATAGGTAATTGACACCTATTTATTCCCTATAACAATTACTAGCATATTCTTTTAATATTTTTAAAATTAAAATAATAGTTTTATTAAAGATTTGTCCTGGAAACAATAAAACTACATTAAAACAGGCTTTCCTGAAACCAATTGGTATTCTGAAATTATTGGGCCTTGAAGGTAACTTGGGCCTCGGCAAGCCCATGGTTGGTTGGATTTGCTATTGCAAGCAAGGGCGCCTCCCGATAAGCTTTGTGTAGAACCGAGCAGGACCAGGAAAGTGGAGGAGACGAGCATGGCATCCACTCTGCCACTAACGCGAGCCATTCTCTTCACCAATGCTTCTATTCTTCTGCGCAGGAATTGCCTCAGAAACTTCGCCTTCTCTGCATCTTTCTCCTCCTCCGATACCGTTCACCGTAAGAAATGGAGACAGCCGGTGTCTTCACTCCTTCAGCTCGGCGGCGTCGTAATTGCCAAAGATGGTAAACTATCTCACTTTTTTACTATTCTTTCCCGTTCTATTACGACTGCCTAAGGTAAAATCGGCTTCTGTATTCCGCGACCTGGACTTATTCCCACTTCTTAGATTTTTCTGGTCGATTTAGTTGAATTTTCTGTGACGATGTAATATGTGTAGTTACTATCTTAGACAATTGAAAATTTTCAGTTAGTTCCTGGTTATCTAATTGTTTTGCTGCTTCGTGCTCTGAACATTAGGGTGAACACTTCAACCAAAGTTTCTTTCTCTGATTCTTCCCGTAATTCACGTTTTATTTTAACATTGTGACTAAGAATTAGGGAATGCTGAAGGGCTCTGTTGGTTTGATCTTTGAAAACTATTTCTTAACACTGTTTCCTCAGTGTAGTTTTTCCCTCTGTTTACTTATCTCTTCTAGTTTAGGAAGCTGTTTGAAGAGAGATGTTTTACTTTGTTGTATTCGTTCATTTTTTAAATTGATGTCAACTTAATAATATGGCATATAGAGATCAATATATACTCGATCCATGTCCTAGGTGTATCAAAAAACATTATTTTCACAAGGCGTATATAATAAAATAGAGTGAAAGGGTCCACCCTAAAACCAAGGGTTACTAACTAACTGTTGAGTCCTCTCCGAACCCCATGAGATAGTCGCCCATCATACAGCTCACCAACTTCACTTGCCTCTATGGAAGGCACGCTCCGGGTAGGTTCAGATTACTTACAATACATGGCTCGCTCGGTAGAGCAGTGGTGCTTATTTGTAGTCCCTAAAGGAGAAAATAACTTTTAAAGTTATATGCCCTAAGTGTTTGGTTCTGCCTTTCTGAGTTATAATTAATCTCTTCTAGAATTCCAGTTTTATGTTGGTGCCAAGGAGATAGAACTACTTCTAAAAATGTTTCTGCAGTTGTTGTCTGTTGTTGCATTTTCCCCCTGATTTGAAGTTTTGTAATCCTTCACCACATTTCATGCTTCTTTTTTGTTAAGTTATCAAAGCTATTCTTACCTAATTAATTTGATAGGTGCTTGTTGAACTTCGTGTCAATCGACCATCTCTTTATGGAATTTATGCCATTTAAAGTTAAATTTTACCATAATTGATTTACTAATATGATTGGATGCTTGCAGATGTTGTGAGGGATGATCCTACTAACAATGTTCCAGATAATATTTTTTCAAAACTTGGCATGCAACTCCACAGAAGAGATAACCATCCACTTGGTATTCTGAAGAATGAGATATATAACTATTTTGATACAAATTACTCAAATAAGTTCGATAAGTTTGATGACCTCAGTCCAATCGTTTCCGTGAAGGAGGTAAGCTTCTCAAACTCATCAATTGTTATTAGAGTAAACTAACATTGATCTCTCTCTCTCCAAATATGTAGTGAATTTGAAATGAAAGTGTGCGTGTATGTGAGAGAGATATGACATCTGATAGCATTAAAGCGTTCTTGATTGCCAAAATGTGCATTTATGTGATTGTGCGTGTATGTGAGAGATATATGACATTTGATAGCATTAAAACATTCTTGAACGCCAGAATTTAATAAATTGATTAGAGTAATTGAAGATTCTCTGATCTAGAAAGTTACATAATGGATATGAGTTTTCTAGAATGGGTTTTAGATCTGGAAGAGCTTTCAGATCTGAAAACTTCCTCTTCTATGGAAGAGTAAGTCTCTCATGGAAGAGGAAGGAAAGATAACTTTTCTCTAGAACTAGATCTAGAAATTGGGCTCAGAATTCAAACGAGTAGTTCTTGTAGGAAAAGAATTTCTTTTATGCTTTACGTATTGTATTATTAATATTTTTTTCTTTTTGAAAAAGTGGGCTCAGTTTGGTAGTTTGTCATCTTTCCAGGCAATTGGTTAAGTTCTTTTTCCTAAATTACAAAAGCTCACGTGTTGTTTGAAGTATTGAATTTTATACTATGCCTTTTGTATCTTAATCCTATGTTTATGTTTGCAGAATTTTGATGATGTATTGGTTCCAGCAGATCATGTAAGTCGAAGTTATAATGATACGTACTATATTGACTCCCAAACAGTTCTAAGATGTCATACAAGTGCTCATCAAGCGGAGCTGTTGAGAAGAGGAAATACTCAATTTCTTGTGACGGGAGATGTGTACCGTCGGGATTCCATTGACTCAACTCATTACCCTGTGTTTCATCAGGTAATCTAAATGAATATAGTAATCAAGCCTTCAGCTGAATCTACTAAATTTCTCATTTGATGAATTTCTTTGCCTACTTCTCAGATGGAAGGTGTCCGTGTTGTTTCTGTGGATGATTGGGAGGCATCTGGCACAGATGGAACATCTTATGCAGCTAATGACTTAAAAAAATGCTTGGAAGGTTTGGCAAGGCATTTATTTGGTAAGATACTAAGATTTGTATATGAATTAAGGCCATGTATGGTTCTTCCCTTTATGCCTTAGATATGCGTTGGTAGCTCTATTGGAAAATGCAATAATTTTAGGGTAATGACAAAATAATAACACCGGCAGATTAAGCGGTTAAAAGACAAAGTAGTGGAATAACAATATGTTGCATTCAACGAGTGTTGATGATTATTATTTTGCATATGATTTGAATAAACTTCTTCCAAAAGCTGAGACGTTTTTTAGATAACTCTGAAGAATAAATTGCTTACTTGCCTAATTGTACTTTGAATTTTTTTAAAAAAATTATTTAATTTCACAGTGGTTGTACACATGATGGAGCTGTATTATCATAAACTAATATATTTAAACTTTCAGGTGCTGTTGAAATGCGCTGGGTTGATACATATTTCCCATTTACAAACCCATCATTTGAACTTGAGATTTTCTTTCAGGTATCTTGATAATCCTTTAGTCAATTTGCTCCAATGATTTGATTATGACACACTGCATTACATCTTTCATAAATGAATTTCATTCACTATCAAAATAAATTTAAGTTTATCCATGTGAAGTTTAAACTTCGATTATGCAGTAACATTTCTGAGTTATTTTATATGAACTTAAAATAGTAGTTATATAAGAACCCTACTGCTTTTTAACTGTTGATAAGTTGGACAATGGAACAAAAAGGTAAAGAACAACTGTTGATAAGTTGGAAAATGCAAACCTTTTTTTTGGGATAAAAAAACTTCCGTGGAGTAAACCATAAAGTACAAAGGTGACGAGGAATCAACCCAACAAAGGCAAGGGGGTTATAAAAAGTTCCTCTAATTGGCGTTGGCCACAACCAGATCTCAGCTATTATTGCCTCCTTGAATCCTATTTGTCCTCCCTTAAATCCTATTAATGAATGAATGGATAATGTTTGAATTGTGAGATTTCCTTGTCAAATTATTTGTGGTTGCTGTTAGTTCCTTCTTTGAATTTATAGTTTGTTTTCTCTCTTTCTTTTTCAAACAAGAATATAATAGAAAGTAGTCGTGTGTGTGAGGGTTATTTGATGTCCTACCAATGCAGGAGAAATGGCTGGAAGTATTGGGATGTGGGGTGATGGAGCAAGAAATACTGACAAGAAGTGGTAAAACGAATAATGTTGCATGGGCTTTTGGACTTGGATTGGAACGGCTAGCTATGGTTCTTTTTGATATACCTGATATTCGACTATTTTGGTCAGCCGATGAGCGATTTACCTCCCAGGTACCTAATAACATCATTTAAACAACTCTTTCATTGTTTTCCATTCTGTTTGTTCTTCAGGTACGTTCTCAAAAATAAATTATTTAATCACCAAGTTCGTATTTTTATTTGCAGTTCTCAAAGGGCAAGCTAGGTGTTAAATTTAAACCATTCTCGAAGGTACTGTTACCCAAACATTTTAGACCTAGAGAGGGCAGAGCATTATTAAGTTTTTTTTTAGAGAGCAATTTGTAGTTTTATTTCTTTTAATTATATTTTACTATTTTTCAGTACGACTAGACTTCTAACAAATTATGTCTACTAATTTATTTTAAAAAGCTTAAGTAATTGCATCTGCTGCAGTTTCCACCTTGCTACAAGGACATTAGCTTTTGGATCAATGAATCTTTCACTGAGAATAATTTATGTGAAGTTGTTAGAGGAATTGCCGGTGATCTTGTTGAAGAGGTATGTTATTAATTGTTTTGAGGGGCTTAAAGAGTTTTTAAGATAATACCGTGGTGACCACCTACCTAGGATTTAATATCCTACGAGTTACCTTGTCAACCAAATGTAGTGAGGTTAGGCGGTTGGCCCGTAATTAGTCGAGATGCGTGCAAGCTGGTCCGGACACACGGATTTCAGAAAAAAAAAAAAGAGGAGTTTTTAAGATAACTATTGTGAAGGACATGCTTTAGGTAGGGGCAGGAGAACATTGTTCTTTTTGAGGCTTGTTATCTAGCTATTCTTAGTGATCTGCTCTCTAAAGTTTGATTGTTCAAAACTAAAGCTGCACGTGTAAACCTGGAAACCTTTTTATTGCTCATGGATGCACCTCAAAATCTGGTCTGTTCCAGTTACCTAACAGTTCCATCTCGTTCACTAAAATAATTTTTATTCTTTACAAATGGATGCTGGCAGGTGCAATTGATAGACAATTTTACCAACAAGAAGAAAGGGATGACGAGTCATTGTTACAGGATTGCTTACCGATCTATGGAACGATCACTCACAGATGAAGAAATCAATGATTTGCAGGTACTTACTAGCTTTAAGTTGCATCCCTTTAGAATGAACTGTTGATAGATCCTCAAAGATTGTGTATTGCAATTGCAGAGGAATGTGAGAGAACAGGTTCAGAGCAAGTTGAACGTTGTTTTGAGATGACCGTTCGAAATGCAACACTTTCAGTCAAAGCCTCGTAATGTTATATACTTTTAGCTGCTCTACTGAATGAAATTTTACTCTGTACACATTTGATTTTTTCTTTAATAATTTTTTTCCAAACTTGGTTATAGGAAGTCTAGAGTATATAATCCAGTTAAATCCTTGAAAATAATCAAGAATTCAACTGGATATGTATCGCAAGCTAATTTGTTAATGTATATGTATACAATCAGTTTCTCTTCCCCCTACGTCATTTTTTACTTTGCCTTTGCCGATTTTCAGACCTGTTGAATGATAAAGCCCACTTGGAATTAAAGAAACACGATGGGGGTCTTATCATTGAACTCATCCAATCAAGAAACTCCATTTACCACTAGACCACTTTTGCCAAGATTAGAATGGGAACTTTATTAGTCTGTCTGAAATATGACAAAGGAAGAAGAACTCGAACTTCTTGTGTGCTTCACAGTAGGATCAGGATGTGCCTTTCTTTTTGGGGGTGGGAGGTGGATAGTCATTATTGTTCGGAACTAATTATATTTAACTGAACAAAAGAATGTAGATAGCAAATGTGTATATATTATTGGACAGGAATTCAGTTCTATTGGTGTTTGTTTCGTGGAAGTGAGCAATCGGAAGGGCATTTGACGTCCAGTATCTTCCTTTTATATGGGAACTTGAAACACCCTCAATTGGCATCTCTCATAGTGGAGAATTTTCTTGACAGCCAAACAAACAGAAGCTGGGGGAAGGTACTTTTCCTTGATATTTAACCCAATTTTGATATCTTAATGCAACTAACCAAGTGTGCAGGGCAAGAAATTGTACTTTGAAAGCTAGAGCACATTAATCTACTGATCAAGGAAAAAAAGAAAGATGCAATTTTCCAACACCCCAGCCCCTCCGACTACCAGTTGACCCTCCTTGCAATTCTAGTGAATACAATAGAGACCACTCATGATACGGGATTCCCATAATAAAAAACATAAGATATAAAGAAATTGAAGCATTTTCTGTCTTAAATTTTAATTTGAGAGTACAATTAGATAAGTTTTAGTACAATATCATCTCTCTGGTGTAGTTTTGAAGTCGTAGAGTCACTTGAAGAAGTGTGTTAGTATGCAGTGATGAGTTTATATGAGATTAGATTATACAATTCTATTCATATTCATTTGAACTTTATATTCTTATTATTTACTCTGAACACAAACGCCTCTTTAGGTGTAAGAGAGTTTTGAAATAAGGAAAGATGTGAAGGGTAAAGTTGTAAAGGTGGAGGGAAGAGTTGTTGAATGGTAGTGAGTACTGTAGGTGATGAGGTAAGATTGAGAAGAAGTGAAGCAAGGGTTGTGTTGACAAGATATTCTCCAACCAAAACGGATAAAAATGGATGAAGAGAGAAAACAGGGCTGTGGGCATTGAACCTAATACTAAAAGCAAGAGAGAGAGAGAGAGAGAGTTTTATTTTATAGGGTCAAAGGAAGGGTTGCATCAGTATAAATGAGTCAAAGGATTGGGACAATGATGGCCTCTGAAATATCTGATATCTGGGCTCCATTTCTACCCCCATAATGCCTACAGCCATCACTCTGACTGTGACAACCATGTCCTATCTTAATCTCTCTTTCCATCCTTATAATTCATCACTTTGGTTAAATTATTCCTTTAGTCCTTGTATTATTGCATTTCATTGTAAAATTTAACTACATTGATGTCATGTCAGTTTATATCAATATCATTATTACATTCTATACTAATTAATACAGTGATTATTATAAGAGTACATGACAAAATTCGAAACTTTAACAAGTGGGGAAAATAAATAAATACAAACATGTGAACATTTCATTTAATTATTATTTTTTATTATACTGAACATTATGACGGATTGTTGAGACTAATGAGTTAGGTATGAAAAAATATTGAAAATTTTCAAAGCACAGGGATGAAATCACTCAAACATGAAATATAGAGATGAAATGTGTGATTTGACTTCAATTTTTGTTTGTACTTTGTAATTTATTTTTAAATATAAAAATAAATCTCCATGTCTCAAATTAGATATAATGTACACAATTTCTGTCGCAGTTGAATTTTTAACTAGTAAGAACTAAAATTTTTAAATACGATTTTTTAAATAACAAATAATAGTGGTATTACATCTTAAATAAAGAGAGGATCTAGGGTGGTTGAAGGTTAATACGGACCCTTGTGGTTCTTGGACTTTTTAAAATTTAACGAGCTATATGAAATTTGTAAAATACCCTATAAATCAGAAAATTGAATAAATAAAATAAATCAAATGCCAGTTAAGGAAAAAACAGGAAAGAGAGAGGAAGAGGAGGAAGACAAAGAAAGATGTAGAGAGTAATCGAGTAACCGTAGGTTAGAAGTGGAGAGTACTCCCAAAAGAAAGAGAAGATGAGATCTAAATCAGAAAATGGCAATGGCAGCCAGCTGCTCCCTGCCCTGCTCTGCCCTGCTCTGCTCCAACTTAAAAAAGGCCTGACCCATTTCCTGAACTGTGATGGGATTGGGGACCAATCATCTCCATTAACAAATTTGGCCTTCCTTCCCTTAAACCTAATTCTTCGTGTCACTAAAGATACATTAATTATATCCCCTCAAACAAAATTTCATTATGACATAATTTACAGATTAGTTGTTTGTTCTTGCAGTTGGCTTTTACTTTAATCTGTTGAATGGTAGAAAGAACAAGTATCATGGTGGCTCCTTATAATTAATATTTCTATGTGTTGTTTGAATGTTTTTGAAGAGGGATGATCCATTTTGTTGTTCTACAAATTCCTTGAACAGAATTGTGGGTTAGATTTTTGGTCACTTCAATGTTTAGTTGAAAGCCCCATAACTTCTCTTTATGTCGAGAAGATTTTAACCTTTTTTTGTCCACTCGAACTCTTTTATATTTACTTTTATTTTTAGTCATTTTTTTCGTTTCAAATGATACTTTTTAATTCATTCCTCAACCTGTTAGTTTATAGACTATGATGACACGTGATGATCACATGACCGTCCAGAGCGGTTCTTCACTCTTTGGATAGGCTATTATTTTAACGGAAGCCCCTGCTATTTAATGTTCAATTTGAAAACAGTCCTTCAAATAAGCTTTTTTGTTCAAAGCTGACATTTCTACTGTGATCCTATTTTTCACCAAAAGGCTCCAACTGATCAGACGTTAACTTTGTTTGAATAAGGTCTTTTTTGACATAGTGTTATATCCTTCCTTTATGATCTTTTTTTGCTCTTCTCTAACCAAGACCCTCAATTAAGGACACTTCACAGAACCCCCTGACTCCTTGATAATTAAGTAAGAGTTGCCATTACCAATTTGAACTAGGGTAAACCTTTGCTTATGAATTATGCGGATATTAGAATATTTCTTTGCCTGTTTTCCTCCAATTAATTGTGAAGTACTGTAGCTTCTTGCAACTATGCAAGTCGTTGGATCTCAAAAGTAGAATTCTACCAAGAAAGAGCAGTAACCTTGATGTATAGACGTGTGGGGTGTGGGTTTTGTTAAAAGCATAAAAAAATTCTGTTAATTGAAAAGATGCACAGTAATCTTCAGTTAAAATTTTGATGGGGGTAGTGCAGGTAACTAATTTTTGTATAGTGAAAAAGAAGGGAAGAAAAGAAGGAATGGCGTTGGAAATCAAATCAAACAGTCTGGAAACAGGAAATTGGTGGCTGCAAAGTGGTGAATGATGAAGGAGTTTGAATGAGAAAAAGAATAGAGTCAATGCATGGTTGGTCATATCATGTAGGGTCATTCCACGTACATATAGAATTATAATAATGCATGAAAAGTTGCATTTCCATTGCAATGCTAAATGCAAATGCATGCCTATTAATCATCTATTGTTTTTTATTCTTATTATTATTGTGTTGGAAATGCCACCCCATTATTCTTCCACCCACTCACCATCCCCTCCTCTGATTTCAGCTCGCCCTTTTTTCCACCTGTCCCCACTTTCTTTTTTTCTCTGCCCATTTAATTTCCTTTGTACTGCAACTGCTTTTCTTTTTAATAACATTTATGTCTTGTACTTGTACGTTTCCATTTATAAGATGTTAAAATTTTCATTAAACTTGAACAATGAACAGCACCATTTACGAGAAAATGTGTGTTTAAGTTTGGGTTTTTGTAATATATTATAGTTGGGAGCTTGAGACATAGCCATATGTGTAGATGGTGGAGGTTGGTTTTGATATAAGAATCTATTGGGAGGATTAATTATCCTTCTGAAAAGGTCAAATTCTGGGTTGTACAATACAATGCTTGTGCTCAATTTCAGAGTCGCTGGGTCCCCTTTCTTTTTCTCTGTGTCTGTGTCTCTCTCATCTTTCAGTTGGTATAGTGTTCATATATTATATACGAGCAGGCAGGGATAGGAGGGGTCTGCCCTTTCAGGTTTGAATTTGGCACTGCACTGCTTCAAAACTAAATACTTGTATTGTAGCTCTGCTCTGTTTCACAACTATATATTTTGTTTCTGTTTCTGAAAAATAAGCATCTTTACTCACTGCTTAATTAGTATGCTATTGCCTATTGGTAGCGTTGAAATATTTTGATTTATAGGGAAAACTAGCTGACTACATATTAATATACAGCTTCAAATGTTTGCCCAACGCATATTAGATTTGAACACACGTTTAGATTTTGTTTATTGGACGTGAATTTTACGATTTATTGGTGGGGAAACCAATCAAGATGTATGTTGTTTGATCGACTTTTGACTCTTTCTTGTCGAATCATTTGACCCTCTGGCCGCTATTATTTATGTTGTATTTCGAGATCGAATTCCTCCCGGAAACGCACGAAAGAAAGATATGAACTGGGTAAATAGAAATGTAAAAGAGATGTTTTGTTTTTTCTTCAGCACCTATATTTTACTCACCACTACAAGTGGAGGAGATAAATATTCTGTTAAATATTTTCATGGTTGGTTATCATAAAAATGAGTGGTGGAGAGTAAGTATCTAAATATTGTTTATAATAAATTTCATTGATGGTAGATAAATCTTTCCCCCACTCTCCATTACTTGATAGATTTGATTTGAATATGATTAATTTTCACAAAAATCACCTTGTACCATTATGGAAATGATTCAACTTTGAAAATGTTCTGAACTTCTGTTTATAGTTGGATGTTTCTGTTTATAGTTGGATGTAAGAAGGAAGATGACAACCAGCACATGGACAAACTTTATCCTCTCGCCCTTTAGGTTTTTTTTTTTCTGTTTTTTCTTTTTTTACTTGACAACCAAAAAGGGAACAGACTCAGTATCTTGATAATTAGATTCTATTGATGTAAACCTCAAAATTAATGTTTTTTTTTATAGTTGTCAATTGTTTTTCTTATTTTATTTGTTTGTTTAAAAGGGGGGACTACAAAGGTTCGAGTTTGAATTAATGAAAACAATTCTTTTAACCTATGATGTAGATATAAAATCTTGTAGTTTTCATCTCCTTAATTTTAATTTTTTGCCATTAATTAAATTGTTATGGATATTGTATCTAGTGTTGGTAACAAAACAACTACAATAAATTCGAATATTGTCCTGTTGATGTTATTAATATAATGAATTAATAAGAGTTGATAGTGAAATGGGATAGGGGTGTAGGTGCCACGTGGAAGAACCCCAGGACAGCTGTTAAAATAATGCCAGGCAGGTTCAAATGGATGCTGGAATTAAGGCGACATGCACATGTCACGTGATATTCCCACCATTTACATTGCCACGTGTCATAATCTCTCCTATCTTTCCATTAAATTTGAAAGTCTCCGTTCAAATTTCCGCCGTCCATTATAAATATTATTTCTCATATAGGACAAAGATTTACAAATTACCTCTCTCAGATCTCACAAATTAATGGTAAACCTTTCGCGTTCTCCCCTACTTCTTTTACAGTACAAAACATGAGAGTAAGAAATCGAATTTACAATCTTTTGATTAAAGATATATATTATGACAAAAAAAAAATTATATCTTTAATTTTATTTGGTGATTGGTTTGAGTTATTATGCATGAGTGTATGATTATCATTATTTTGTTACATTTTCAGTCGGCTCCATAATAAAACAGATACACCAAAAACGGAAAAATGAATTGTTACGCTTACGGCTAGTAGTATATAATAACCCTAAGTTATAGGCGTTGCTGCAGTAGGGGAGAGAGAGAGAGAGAGAGAGAGAGAGAGAGAGAGAGAGAGAGACGTTAAATATCTGTCAGCCTTAACATGTGCATCATGTCTCTCTCTCTCTCTCATGAAGATTTATGACTTTAAAATCTTATTTATGTATTGTATTATTGGTATTTTAAGTTTTAAATGTTCTACTTTCCTCTGCAGCTAGAAATTAAATATCTCAAAAAAAATAAAAAAAAAATTTGTATTCTATGTTATATGCATAACTTTTTAGTATCTAACTCGAAAACTGGTCCAGAATTTATATGAAAATATTGAAAATGGCATTAGAGTTGAAGATTTTATTTCGGAGATAATGAAGGGGTTTTTCCCAAGTTGAGAATGAGACAGAAGTTAAAAAGGAACTGACAGAAGGCAAGTCAAAACCCATTCCCTAAAATAGAAATTTTGAAAATAAAGAGGCATTTATTATTTATTAATTTATTAAAAAGTTAGTGGCGAAGGAAGGGTGGTATCCCAGTCCGTCTCCATAACTAAGTTTTTGTTTTTGTTTGGTGTTCACTCAAAAACCCTAACATCTCATCCCATCTCATCCCATCCATAGCCTTCAAGTTCCAAGACACACACATAACCAAGACTCTCACACGACAAATTCAAATTCCACCACCTACTTTCTTCTTTTTATTACAATTAAACCCTTTTTCTCATTATCATCTTTGCAATTCAACAACTCTTCCTTTTCGTCACTTGTGAAGCTTATAAACTATGAGCTATGAGCATGGTTTTATTCTATATTTTCTAACTTTTTGTGTATGCCATTTTATATATGAATTGTTAATTGTACCCACGTCGTCCATGTTCTTTCATTACTTTTTCATTTTCTATTTCTAATAATGTTGCTGGTAAACTCTATTAGCTTTTCTTGTTTTTGCAATCGACCCTAAAAAAAGCGTTTTCAAAATCTAATTGTTATCATTTTATTTTATTTTCAAAATTCTATATGAAAACTATAGAGAATGGAGACTTGAAACTGAAGGCATTTATATATACATCATATATATTATATATAAATATAGGTCAATTCCATTACATGATGAAGCACAAAATTGGTGGGTGTTGAGATCAGCAAAGTTCTCAAACCGCCTGCCTATGGCAATGGAATTGGTCTTAGTTTCTTGTTTTTGAATATGTTGTCTAGACAAGACAAGACAAGACAAGACAAGACTACACAACACAACACTAATCAATTTTAAACCTCGAAATCACATTGGATTTGGATACACACACACAACGCAACCTTAAACAACGTAACACAACTTCCTCCTAACAATCAACAAACATATCTTTCTTTTTCCTTTATCCTTTTCTCAAATTTAAACCAGTGATTAACATTCTTCGTTAACTCCTAAATTATTTTGTTTTACTTTTATTTTTCGCATAAATCTAATTAAGACAGCGGAGCCCTTTGAGGAGCGCCCTTTCTCCGATTACCGAGAGAGAGAACGATTCCGGGGAGGAAACCATTGCTCTTCTTCTTCTTCTTCATCGCAATCTCGGGTTCTCGTGAGAGTACCGAATTGCTTGTGGCCTCGTTGGAAGTTGAGTAAGACAAACCTTTGCATTGCAACGAGTCGAAGTTCGGAGCGATTTGGGCGTCGTCATCGGTGACCTCGGAGCCATCCATTCGTAATCCTTCGAATTGTGAAAAAGCAAAATCTGACTCGTCGAACCTGAACAGAATACTTGATAGGTCTGCCCCTTCAAAAACCATATGATCAACCTGCATTTTGTAATACAATCACACTTTCACAAAAAGAACAGCAAAAACAAGTCTTCTACTATCAATCAATGCCTATAGTTTAAACAACCCGTTCGTGGTTCGAATCTCCCGCTCCGACTTGGGGTTTCCATGATCATTGCAAATTTGATCAAGTAAGCACTGATTAACAGGCTTTTTTTTTTCAGAATTAAAACATTGCATCTATTATTATACATTACACATATAAATTCAGTACCTTGCATGAGAGAGAACAGAAGTGGAAAGGGTCTTGAAGAATTCTGTCACAAGTTAAACAAACATTGGAAGGGGCTTTGCAAGGCCTAGACTGTGGCCGGTGATTCAAGAATATCACTTTGGCACCATTTATAGTGTAAGGCTGCACCAAAGCAACACAAATCTAAATTAAATTTTGGCATTTGGCAAAGCACATTGTGTGTAAGTACTTTAAAATCTAAATCAAATTTAACCTGAATGTAAGAACAGTCAATGAGCTTTTCAAGATCGCCAAGCCGAACCACGTCGTGATAAACATAGCGTCGAATCTGTCGAATTCAATCACATTTCTGTTATTAATTGCACCCCCTTGATCTTGATCTTAATTATTTGTATATGTTGTTAATTTGGTGAAAGAAGGGTGAAGGTAAATTAGGTGGGAAAAATAAATTTGGAGTGATGAGAAAATAAATTTGAAAGTGAGTTGTTGGGGGAAAATGGCATATAGAAATGATGACAATTGGGGGCCGGGGTGAATGAAAGTTGGGTCAAAGTTTGGGTTTCCTTGAAAGCAACAGGTGAGAAGGAAGAAAAATGGATAAAGAAGACTCGTTCCATAAATGGGAATGGAACCAAATCCAAAAAGTGGGAATCAAGCAACACATCATTAACCCATCTGTGGACTGCACTGCACTACACTACATACAATCTTTTTTCATTTTTCAAGAACCCAAATAAAATGTAGAGAGAGAGAGAGAGAGAGAGAGAGAGGCAATGTTTGAACTTTGAAGCTAGTAATATCCCACTGTGACTCACTCACAGATTAGAAATTTGAACAGGACAAGCACATAGCTAGGTAGGAGAAGAATTATTAGAAGAAATTAAGAAATTCAAGAAAAATAGGTCCCAATTCTCGGATTTGAGGAGCCGAGAAAAAAGAAATGGAAATGTGTGAAGGGAAAAGAATTGAATTGAGAAAGAGAGAGAAAAATTAGGGTACCTGAAGGAGGGGATGAGAGCGGTGGGAAGGGAGGCAGTGAGGGCAAATGCTGAGGCAACAGCTCAAGCAGAAGACATTCTTGTCGTTCTTCCTGCGGGAATCGTGGACCAAACATGGACCAAAGAACGTGTGGGAGATTAGCCCCTCCAGCCATGCAGGTTTCATCATCATCATCATCATCATCTCCTCCTCCTCGTCGCCTCCGTCACCGCCACCGCCGCCGCCGCCGTACGTCGATGACGATTCTCTCATTCTAACCATATCTCTGCTCTGCCCACTTTTTGTGTTTAGAGAGTTTAGGCTCAGTATGGAAAGGCGGTTTAGATTAGGCTATAGCTCTCATCATGGCTTAGGCAGCACCCAGCAGCAGAGGAAGAGGAAGACGAAGTATTTAAATTAATTTGGGCTGACGAAATGAGAGTCCCTATGTGCCTTTTTGGGACGAAACCCTAAAACGCCATTTTTCTCTCTCACTGCTCACTGCTCACTGCTCTCTGCTGTGTGTGTGTGTGTGTGTGTGAGTGTTGTTTTTAATTCCTTTCACAAATTTCCAGCTCCCTCAATTTGTAGCTGACCATTTTCCACTTTCCAGAATTGTTGTCGTTACTCGCTGGACACTGGAGAGAGAAACAGACTCTATAAATTAAATTTAATTGAAACTAAACTGAATTAGGCTTAGTTGCAGAGCAATGGAGAATGAACAATTGTAAATTGTGATTTGATTTGAGGATTAAATGTAAAAAAGTTTAATTTAATCTCCATTTACAAATTACAAATTGAGTCACCTGACAAATGCCCATAAAATAATAACTTAACTTGTACTGCCATTTCTGCTTTTCAAATCACTACCTTACCTAGGGTTCCCCAAAATTATGTACTGTCCAATCCTAACCAATTTTTCTTTTTTTATTTCTTTTTTCCAATTAATTAATTGCTACTCTATTCATACTCATAACTAATTAATAACTAGATGAGTTTGGTTCTTTGGTTTTGTGATCGCCTTCTAAATGCCCTGACTCAATCTTATCTCTATCTCGGTTTAGGGTAGCTGCCTATAATTACCTTAACCTTACACATCGCCTCAATAATAAGGTACATATTTTCCTGTGTACGTTGGAGTTCAGTCGTTTTAATAGGATGCTGATCAGTGTCATATTTGCACATGCTCAAAAAACTCCATGACCAATAAAAATATAATATTGACCTACTATGCCATCGTCTTCCCCTGTAAAAATTTCGATATGATAGTATGGTCCTTATCCACGATCTATGACACTTTCCATTACCGTAAATGATGATTCGTTAGTCTTCTTCTTTTAATGCGGGGGATTCGCTCTCTTATCTTATAATTTGCTTAATTTTACTTTATCAAATAATTTCAATTTCTAACTGATTTAACAATCATAATTTTCAACTCTATCTACTCGTAATATGAACTCAATAATCTATTTTGTGTTGCAAGTCACAAAACTTTGATAATACACTCTCTTGTACTTAGTTATTCCATCAAATTACATTATCATCTATGGTTAGAGACAAAAGAGTCTCCCTTTCTAACCATATTTTAGTATTATTAAAAAATATATATATTTATGTACCTATTTTCCGTTCAAGGTTTTATTAATAACATATATAGTAAGATATTTGATCAAAATTTTCTATTTTATATGTTCTAACTTTCTGTATTATATTATATGAGAAGATATGCTTTATAGTTGTTTTAAATGAAAAAAGATCTGCTATTGGTTAAATCAAATTATATAGATATTTGCCAGCTAAGTTGAAGTAAAAATACTAAAATATATTTATAACTATTATAGTCAAATTTACTCAAATTTTATAGAAGAAATATAGTGAATATCTTAATTACAAAACAACCTCTTGTTCTTACAGTTAGTACAGTTTGAAACAACATTAAACAGTTCATTAGAGATAAATGAATAATAATATAAGCAAACATTTAAGTTATAATAGACATGATCGCATATACATGTACGTAAGGAAAAATAAAAATATGCATGTTTCTCAAAAAGTAAATAAATAAATGAATAGAGATATGATTGTTGCTCGTTAGTATTTTTCATTGATGAAGTATATAAAATAGGTTAAATATATATATATAAATCATCGAAATAAGGTGATATGTTGTGGAGCCTTGAGCTCAACTTCCTAGTTGCAAGATGGTTTGAGATACAGAGAATATCTGCGACATTGGTGGTTGATAAAGAAATACACATTGTAGAGGGCTTGAATCCCTTGAAGAAAACGAAATACTTGCACATCAACCTAATTTATTACATGATTGTTTCTCACTATTTACTCCAATTAGCTATATTATTTGTAATTCTCGAAACATTCAGTGACTTTCAATAGTTTATATGATTCCATTAAAAAAAATTACACAAAACAAAAGTAACAACCAGTCTTCATTCGGGATAAAGTCGTAACAAGGCGTAGTTGTAAGGGAACTTATGTCTACATTGAATCTTTCGAAATAGAAATGTTATATCTTCCTTCCTCAATCCAACTATAACAATAATGAAAATGGTTAATCCCAATAGCTTATTATGCAACTGCTACCATTAGAATCAGAAAATGTGGCTGTGTACTTCACCTGGGGCGTAAACTAAGACAAAGAAAAACGAAATTGCGATTTAATGGGAAAAATCATTCGGTCATGTATTTCTCCAGTAGAAAGTTGTTCTGATTTAACGCTATGGATATCATGATGGATCACCATCGAAAGAAGAATCTTTCTTAATAACTTTGTGTCAGCTATTATATCAGCAATTAAAATAAATTTCAAGTTAAGAGATCGTGTTTCAAGTTACTGCATTGGTCTCAAATTGGTATAACTAGATTCATGGGTATTTTTGAATCCAATTGTACAAGTAGAAAAAATATATATATTGATTTGATTTGTCACATGATGGTCATGTGATGTTTCAAGAGGTACTAAAAAAAGTGATGTTTTTGAAGTAATTATTTCGATCATGTACGAGTATACCGAACTAGTGGTGAGTCGAATCATACAAGTATTTATTTAGAATTTTAAAATATTCAAAGGAGAGGTTCATTGAATTACTACAAGCAAGATATAAATATTAAATTGGTACTCCATGAGTAAATAATAGTTGGTCAAGGTCATGTTGCCTACTAGATTTTGGGAGATGTGTTTCATTGGGTTCCTCCCCCAACAAAAATAAAAATAAAATAAATAATAGTAATAATCAATAATATATTTTTTTTAAATTCATAATTAATAATATTTAAGAGTCTTGATCGAATTAATATTTATGCATCCAGGTGGGGTATGGTATGACTTACACTACATTACACTCATAATTAATCAATTAATTAAACGAATATTCCCAAAGTATATTAATTATGTCGTTTTTTCATTGACGATCCTTCCTTTACCTGCAAACGACATTACCTGAAGAGTCGTTCAAGTTGCACGTGGAATGCCACGTGCAATTAGCGTTCCAAAATATTCTTCTACCTTACAGACACACATCATAATCAGTTAAATCACCCAATTTTTTTATGTTTAATTTTATCTCATTATTCCTTATAAAACTCCTAATTTCTAATTATATATTGCTAAAAAAATAAGTTTTCAAGGTAGAGAGATTTTGAAACCTTAAATCAGCTTAATTTTATTATTTTTAACAAAAAATCAATTGTTTAGTTTATTAAATTAACGTAATTTTAACACATGTTTGATTATTTTCTAAAAAATATGAACATTAACATAAATGCCTACATTTTGTAATATATTGAAAATTGACGAGAATGACTTCATTTAACGTTAAATCATATGCGAATATGAACATACAGAAAAGGTCGAAAGTTCAATATTCCATCCCTATATTTATTGTGTTGAAAAAAGTGTGATTTTTTTTAACCTTTATATGTAAGTGAAGATTAAAACACATGTAAAAGTAGCTCACTGATTAAGGATATATTTTGTTTGGTGTAAATTAATCTCAGATCAATTTTGTTTATGTTTTGAACAATTAATACTCCAACAAGTGCATTTTATAAAATAATTACAAAAATAAGCCAATGGTAAATTTAAATTACGTATATCATGTACTAATATTAGTATATAATTGATTTATCTAATCAAAATAGATTAATAAATTAGAAGTTGTCGACTAACTAATTTTCATTATTTTTAGAACATTGGTTTACCTAATTGATTGGCATACTTTTTTTTAATAACAAAATCCAAATATTATTTGGCAAGTATTAAAAAGAGAAAAAAAAAGGATGGAGAATAAAGGTAACACATTATAAGCCTATTTTCCAAAATTAAATCTCGTAAATATTATAAGATAGTTTACTTTTATTCTCCTTCCTTGCAAGCTGGTTGGAGTTTTGTTGGATTTTCCACGAAATCCTGGGCTACCTCGCCCATTATGATTTGAAGAAGGACCTTTAATTAGGCCCAAACATTTAAAGTGGGCTATTTTAGGTGGGCCAGGTTAACAATTTTACTGGGCCAAACAATTGGTAACTATTTCGAGCATGCAAATAATAATAATAATAATAATAACAATAAATACTAACTTCATCCTCATCCTCATCCTCGTACTTTTTGCTGTTATCCATTTTAACATATATACTTTTGAAACGTCTATTATAATCTCTATGCTTTTAAAAAAGGTATCTTATCTAATTTTTATCATAATGTCAACATGACACACATCCAATAAATTTCTTAAAATATAGTCTCATGGATTTATATTAAAAATTTTAATTTGTTAAAATTTTGCCTACAATGACCAAATCTATTACTTCTTAAAATTATGGGGATCAGATTAGATTTTTGAAAAGTATATGGACTAAACCGAGAATACTTTCAAAGTATGAAGACCAAAATGAGTAGAAATACCAAAATAACAAAGTGGTGAGAATATGAACAAAAATAATTATTAATTTATATATATATATTTGCTAGTTTTTGCTATTGGTGCAGAATAAATCCAAATTTGCGGCATAAATGAAAAAACAAAATTGAAGCCACGATTTAAAATTGAAAGGGTCGTAACACCAAAGTTGGTTGAAATGGAGAAATTAAAGTTAAAAGAGAATGACAAGTACTGAATATTGATAATGAAACTTAAAAAATGGAGATTGAAGAGAGAGAGGGAGAAACAATAATGTATTTAAAAATGTTGGCGTTGGGGCCATCCTCGTAAAGAAGATGTAAATGTTGTGGTATCCGATGTTGGGTTGGAGGGAAGCATCCACGTCCTTTTTATTTCATAAGATATTATGATTATATGTATTTATATTATTTATATACCTCAAGGACATATATCATCGTTAACCTGAACATAACTCAATACTTTATGTATTAATTAAGAAAAATTACAAATATTATCTCATAATAAAACATAATATTTGAGTGTTTAATTTCCATACACTATACAGTGCAACTTTTCATACCACACGTGGAAAAGTTTTTATTTTTATTTCTGTTTTTAGTTCAGCGTGTAAAACTGGTTATTGACTTTGAAGTAACAAATAAACTCTCACGTGCGCCCCATCAATGTAATAATGTTTTTACGTTTGTAGACTAATTAATAACATTGTTAATGATGTGTTCTGAAAAAGATAAAAATAAAAATAAAAATAACATTGTTAATGATGGGAAAATTGATTCGCCTGCTCCTTTTGGGGTTCTTTTTTCTTTTTAAAAAGCTACTATTTTTTTAAAGGCTAGCTAGAGTGATGTTAACTGTTAATGCCATTTTTCAGGAAAAGAAAGAAACAATGGTACATTTTCCCTTTGCTTTGGGTTATATGATAACTCAAATAAATTAAAATATATATTGTGGATTAAAATATCAAAACTTTGAATCTTCACTCCACATATTATTAATTATTTCGTTCCGAGAACCAAATCTTGTCCTTACCACCTAAAAAAAATTGACAACTCCATTAATTATTATAGAAAATCATATAAATTAAAAATTTAATCACAGTGACTATTTTCTAGGTACTAGTCTGTCCATTTTGCTTATAGATACTAGTTATGTATATTCTGTTTGATGTTCTCGTGATTTCAACATTTTGTTTACCTATTGATTTTTTTAGTACAACGATTTGGGGATATGAAAAACTGAACCTCCGACCTAGAGGAAATGAGTACATGTCAATTATCGCTGAGTTATATTCATGTCGATGTCGACTGTTTATCTACTTGATTTGTTGTTAGATTCAAATATTTTTTCATAATTCAATACGAGTGTTTATTTGACTTAACTTTAAGTATTTTATTGGTTGATTTACGTACAATTTCCAAATTTGATTTTAAGAAATATATATTAATTTTACTATTTATTAGTTTAGGGTTCAATTTTATGAATTTAAAGATTTGAAGCTAATATTAAATCAAACCATTACAATTCAGGGGAAAAAAATTAACTGAACTAAATTTTTTCATTTAAGTTCAACAAATGTGAGAGTTTGAACCTACAAATTTTTTATCTAGTTAAACTACACCGTAAATATAAATATATGGAATAATAATGTGGTTGTATGGATATATATCTTTTTTAATCGAATTGGATGTGATCTCACATCAATAATTGATTGATTAGATTTAAAAAATAATAATAATTGGTTGATTAATGTTGACAATTGAACCGATATGCTCATAAAAATATAGGGCTAGGATAAGACAAATAACAATATATAGACCAAGTCATCAACATGGCAAATATTAGATCAACCTAATGAATTAGGTTCAACAGCAGTCCATCATTGCCAATTTCTTACACTTTCCATATATCTCTCATATTTCTCTGTTCATTCATGGATTTGGTAGAAGAAATAATGAAGAATAAATAGAGATATGAATGAGTTAGATTGAATTTATATAGATCTGAAAGATAAAATAATTTATGCAATATTTGAATGGAGTGATTATAGATCTCAAGACAAAATAATTTATGCAATATTTGAATTGAGTGACCAACCATTTGAATTATTAATTTTATTATTTTGTAAAAGAAAAGAGAAGTAGTAATAGTTCGAAGATTTATCTAAATTTGGGTGTGAAGAACCAAATCGATCTAAAAATATTGAACCGAACCGAACCAATTTGATTGTAAGAATAGTCGGTTTGACCCGACCAACCGACGGTTTTGTAACCTGATGTACCACTCTTTTTATCTCTTGTTCGTTCTCCATATCTCTCGACTTTAAGCGATTGTGACCCCTAGGTGGCACGAGAAGGAACCCAACTGCGACTCTAATGGTGGCACAGGACGGAAGATTTCTCTCTCTAAAGAAGAAGAAGAGCGGAACCAGCGGCAACGATCTAACGACAACACCCCATTGATGCGACATCGACCCCAACAATGAAATCTCTCTCTCTTTGGCATGAATCCATAGAAGAAGAATTCCCCTTGGTGTGAATCAAACAAATTTTTAGGTTGCAATTTGAATTTTTTACTCTCTCTCTCCGCACTTCTCTCTCCTTTGCTAAATCAAGCAAATTTCTAGGTTACAAATTGAATTTTTTACTCTCCCTCCCCCTCTATCGAGAGAGGAGGAAAAAAAACCGAAATTGATCAACCAAAATCAAGTCAAAATCAAATACATTCGAGTCGGTTCGAGTTCATCTAAAAACCGACCTATCCCTATTACACTTTTGTAACTAGACGATAAATCATGTTTTCAGATGAAAAAAAATTTTAGGACCAAAATGATTAAAAGTTAAAAATAAATTATGTTATCAAATTCAAATTTGATCCCCTACCATATTCCACCCAAGCTAAAGGTTGTTATGTTTTAATTTAAAATTAGAAGCTTATATTAATAGATTTAAACAATATAAAGAATTTATCAAATTTCAAAATAAGATTAAAAATTATTTATTGAAGCTTTTTTTTTATTCGAAAATTAAAGTAAAGAGACTAGAAGAGAATTGGGTGCCAAATTAGAGAGACGAAATCAAAATAGTTTTTGGAGATAGATTTTTGAAGGTAGAAAACAAGAAGACAAGAGGCGTTCGCATTTGCTTGAAAGTTGAAACTCCGGATTGGGAATAGAATAAGAAGAATGGGGTCATTTCGGTCATCCCACTTCTAGCAGGTGGTTACACTGACTGATTCCCTGTCTTCGTCGTTACTGTTCTATTTCTCCCTCAAAATCAAACGCACACCGACACTCAATCAAAGATTCACCCCCTCCCAATTTCAGTTTTCCACAGAGATCTGCCAATCACGGAGCCAATGGCGGTCGTTGGTTTCGATGCCAATGCCTCGCTGACGCCGCAGCCGCAACCGCCACAGCAGCTGCTGCTGCAACAACCGCCTCAGGCCTTGCTTGAGAGGCTCAAGGATTATGGCCAGGAAGATGTATTTGCTCTCTGGGACGAGCTCTCTCACGAGGAGAGAGACCTTCTTGTCAAGGATATTGAGGTAAACCTCCCTTATTTCTCCTTCTGAATTCACCTCCCTTTGGATCTTCTGAGTATGAGTATATGGTGTTCCCCAAAGAAATGGATCACTTACTGCTCTAATTCATACTCCATGCATTTTAGTTGAGAGCTGAGTGTGAGAGTTCTATAATTACAAGAATTTTCAGTTTCTATCGTTTTAATCGGTTTCTCTTCAGCTAAACAAGCTGAATTTTGCTAGTTTTATGTTTCTAATCCTGCTGCATGATGCTGGAAATTAGTTATTTTCTTCTTGTGATATTCATTCCTGATGCACAAAGCGTTAGTTGTAACATGATTATCGATGCTCTTTTTCAGAGTTTAGATCTTTCCAGAGTAGATCGAATTATTCGATGTTCGCTTCGTTCTCAAGGTTGGTATCTCCCTCATGTGTCCCTTTTTTAATTGTGACAATCAGATTGATTAAATGTAATCTGTAATTGTACTACGCTGGTAGGGCTACCTGCGGCTGCAATTGAGCCTGTACCAGAGAGTTGCGTGTCCACGCTGGAGGAGCGAACCCTTGACGAAAGAGAGAGATGGTGGAAGACGGGGTTGAAGGCCATCTCAGATGGAAAGTTGGCTGTTTTGCTTTTATCTGGTGGTCAGGTATAATTTTTCATTTCTCCTTGGCATGTTTTAACTTTTTGGCAAAACTTGATTCGACTGCTTGGCATTGATTCCTTTTACTTTGTGTCAGACCTTTATACTCAACTATAAAGCATTATCAAAGTTAATGATGCTCTTTGTTTGATTCTACTCTTTTTAAGTAGATCCCTTCCTCCCCTCCCCTTTTAGTTCTCGTTATTCATTAAAAAAAAATGAAAATTCTGATTAGTCTTAGATAGCTAATAATTACCTTGCGTAGAGTCCATTTGATATAAAAAATTGCTGAGAAATAGTCTGCCAAGTAGGACTTCCACTTGACACTTATTACGATGAAGGAACTATGGAAAAAAGAGTTTGTACAAGAATCCAAAGGAACAGTCTTATTTTCACTGTAGAGATCTCTATACGAAATCAGCATACATATTGGAACGATGTACAAAAGAATCAAAGTCTAAAGGACACAATCTTGTACTTAAAAGAAAAAAATAAAATTAAGAGACATGATCTAAGGAAATTAAAAAAAGAAAAAAAAAAAGAAAAGAAGCTAACGGCTAAAAACAAAAAAATGAACAATCAAGGGTGATTGCAAGATGCCTTAATCTGAAGAAGCCGAAGAGCTAGAGATCAGTAAATTAGAGATTTTACTGATTTGCTGAGAGAGATAAGGACCGGCAGAAAACTTGAAATGCTTTCCAATTTTGGAGAGAATTAGCCATTGGACAGCCTTGTATCAGAGATGTACCAAGGCCATTTTTACCCTTCTGGCGGTGGCAAAAAATCCCTTATTAAAGAATATAAATCTGTATACAGGGATTTAGTAACAGAAAGCTTATAGGTTACAAGAAGCTAACTGTGTCGCAAGACCTGTATGAAATGCATCCTTTGACAGCAGTAATTGGCGACTGCAGTCTTTCATTTGTTAATTTGTTTTGTGCGGTTGAAATTTTTAGGCTGTTTGTTGTAATAATAATTAGATTCTTGAAGTCACTCATTGTTGCTTCTTATAAGAACTCATCTTGCCATGACTCCTTCATAGAAGATGGATAAAGTCTTAGATGTAAGATGTAGAAAAAAAGCCTCCCATACAACAAATTATTTATTTGATTTGAGAAGAGAGAGTGTATTTGGAACAAAAAAGAAAAAGTAATTATGATCTAGTTTTGCAGCCTCTACTTTTAAAGTTGATAGGCAGTCGAGACAATATAATGATCAACAAATGTGAACGGGGATTCTTTCATTTTTGTTTCTACTTGAAATCTCTTTAATTTTTTTTTCTCTTACCTTATTTGGGCACGACTACTTTACTTAGTTGGGCAAGCAAAAGGATATAAGATAGCAGAGATGAATACTTACTAAGAACGAGTCCATCATGACTGAGTAATCTGTCTCGTGCTTGTAATTCAATTAAATAGTCAACTTATGAACATTGATGCATGACATCCTTAGCAACTGGACTTTTTGTGAAAATGACTGCTATAACTGCTATTACTACTAATACAACTACACTATCACTTGCACTAGGGCAATAACCATGGATTTATTTTTACATGGGTGGATACTCGATTGGATTTTTATTTGCCTTCTGTTGTTGAAATTTAAATGCAGGGAACTCGACTGGGCAGTTCTGATCCTAAGGGATGTTTCAGTAAGTAAAAATCATATTCACTAAGTAATAGAGCAAATACTTAAGGTTTCCCCACGGAGGTGCCATTTAAATTGATTTTCATGTAGAATTGATGTTTTACTTAGCTATTTATTTACTTGTTGAATCATTTATTCCTTGTTCTACTTGCTGGCTCACATAAAAGGATTCATAATGTTTTGGTGTGGATATTCAATCCAATAGTTGATGGCAAAAAATGAATTGTTATTGCTCTCAATGGACTTCTGTATGTTGAAAGGGTCAAATCTATGTTTTCTTGAGATTCTCATGGTTTTTTATCATCCCAAAAGTTTTGTAAACTCATCAACAACTATTTACTTCTGCTTGTATCTATCTGGTCATGTCTTAGCAAATTGTTTCAGTCATGGTTCTAGTATAATTATAGAGAGAGAGAGCATAAATGTATTACGATGACATAAGTGTAACTGTAACAATTAATATGGAATACGTTATAAATAGAATACCTGTAGTAGGTCATGATATGAAAGGGAAAGCGTGCCATGAGAAGGCTTGAAGGTAAGAACTAGAAGAAAGGCATACTCTCGTCTTGAGCTGACATACAATGAAACATTTTTTACTGTGATGTATTCTATGGTGATGACGTATTTTCAAACTATTTGAGGTATGAGGAAGATTAGTGACTTAAATCTCCCTCCTCTCTCTCTCTCTTACACACAAAATGATTGAATCCTTATTCCTTCTAATTTCATTTTGTATTGATAGGAGATTGAGGAAGCTTATATTTGTTTATGTATTTATACCACTGATACACTCTAGTATTTATATTTGTGATATACTTCATTGTTAGACATTGGCCTTCCATCGGGGAAATCCCTTTTTCAACTTCAAGCTGAGAGAATTTTACGCATTCAACGATTAGCTGCTCAAGCCATAACCGACAGTAAGTTTTCACTTTTCTGTACACATTTTGTTTCCTTTTTATCCCTGAAGGTTGGGACAGCTAGAAAATAATGGAGTATGGATTTAATTCCAAGTACTTTGAGACTTCTGACGAAGTTATATTATAATGGAGGTTAGTCACAGTTATTGACGTACATCATTAATCACAGATTCTTCCAGTTCTGCATCAATTCATTGGTATGTGATGACCAGCCCATTTACTGATGAGACCACTCGCAGTTTTTTTGAAAGTCAGAAATATTTCGGTTTGGAGGCGAATCAAGTTATAATCCTTTAGATGCTCATACCTTTTCTCTAAATTCCCTGCTTTCTATGGTGCTCACTTTCACCATGTCCGGATTGCAGGTCACCTTCTTTCAGCAGGGCACCATTCCTTGTATATCAAAGGACGGTAGATTTGTGATGGAAACACCATACAGAGTATGGTTTCAATTCTTTTTTTTTTTTTCATATGAATTGATAAATTCTCAATTATCCATATCATATCTTTCACACACGACCCTTCTCTTTCCCTTTCCCCCCATGTTCCCTTTCCCTGTATCATTGTGAGTTGACTCTTCTAGCAATCTTTGATTTCTCAAGCTAGGAACTAAGAGAAGAAACATTGACACTGATTTGTCTCTTGAATAAAGGAAGTGGTGTCTGACATAGTATCAAAATATTTGACCAATAATATATCTATATATTTTTTTTTTTTGCAAAGTTGACCAATAATTTCACAATCCCAGTACTTCACAAGTCATGTTAAACCATGATTTCAAGTAACTTTGGGATTGGGATTGGAAAATCTATTTTGATTTCAAATATATTCATTGGTATGGACACTCATAGATTGATATTTGTATTTGATGAACTCAAGGGGCAGGGTAGAATCTTATATTTGATTAGGAGGAAGGACTTATCTCTTTCATGAAAAGAATTTGTTAGTAGTCATGGATATAGTACAATGCTATGTAGTGGATGAATATGGCATTGGTAAATTGGCGGTTGTTTCCTCAGGGTCTGAAAGTTCGTCTGCATTTATTACATTTGATAGGAGAAATTATTAACACTGATGATTTTAATGTTATTGAACTCCATATCTCTGCATCACACTGTTATTCTCTATTCCAATTATATAAAAACCAGATTTTAAGAGTTTGAAATTTGAAAAGCTAGGTATCTAAGGCTCCAGATGGGAATGGGGGAGTATACACAGGTAAGCTGGTCAAACTAATAAGCTTGAGTTGCTGGGTACTCATAACTCTATTTTTTACCTCTTATGTGGATCTGCTGTTTTTTGATCAGCTTTAAGATCCTCACACTTATTAGAAGATATGTCGGCAAGAGGGATTAAATATATAGATTGCTATGGAGTTGACAATGCATTAGTGAGTTCCCATATATGTTGAACTTTCTTAGTGCTGGATTAGTGATTTTGCAAAATTATTAATATGTTTCAAAAATTTGCATCATGATGAAAGGTTCGCGTGGCTGATCCAACGTTCTTGGGTTATTTCATTGATAAAGGCGTATCTGCGGCAGCAAAAGTTGTCCGTAAGGTAATTAATTTTATTGTTTATTTTACATATGGGAAGAGATTAATGCAATAATGACTAAAATATTGGTTCCAAGAAGCTTCTTGTCTAACTTAAAATTCTTTGTGGATTAGAACGTAGTAGATCTCTAAACTACTGTTGGCTTCAATCTCATTTTAGATATTCTTATATCTGGATGATGGTGTTTAGAAATATATATAATGTAGAGATTGAAATCTTTGTTCTTGCTCTGTAAAAGACGTACTCTGAAGTCTACAACTTCACAGTAAAAAACTGAATGAGTTATTTGGTCCAACCCAGTAAATGCCAGCCAAATGAGACAGATTCTTTAACATTTTCTCTGACCTTATCTTACCCATATGCAATTTTTTAAGGAGTAGATTGTATTTTATTTTATTTTTGATTTCTTCGGTCATAGGCATACCCCCAAGAAAAGGTTGGTGTATTTGTCCGACGAGGGAAAGGGGGACCACTCACTGTGGTTGAGTACAGTGAATTGGATCCATCACTGGCTTCTGCAATCAATCAAGTAACAGGGCGCCTTCGTTTCTGTTGGAGTAATGTAATGTTTGTTTTACCCTTTTCTTTTGCTGAAATAGTACTTACGATATATCTAAAATTTTTGTATCTAGCCCAATTATTCGTAAATGCAAGTTTAGAGATTGTTTCAGTGTGGCTCTTATGTCAACATACAGACAGATGAAAATCAGTTTTTCAATATCCTTTTGCTTCAAAATTTTATTCACACAGTTGACTTTTTAGCACCTTATTAGTGGTTGTCTGATTGTATGTAATGCATTTACTTTTTAGTCAAGTTACATTTTTCATTCTTGCTATTGTGCATGATATTTTTTGGTTTCAGTGTGCACTCACCCGAAACACCCCAGCAAGGTCAAATGCAAGTTACCATTTATGAGACCATTTCATAGCTGGATTTTTCTTGATTCTTGGTTGTATTACGTTCTTATATATTTTATGGCCTATTATCAATAGTACCGAAGATTATATTTTCTTTTGATGGAGCAGAATCTTTAATCCTCTTTCAGAAATACACTCAATTCTACTAATTTATCATGTTGTTCTTGTCTTTTATGCTTGGAAACTTGAAATAATATGAATGTAAAGTTTAAATTCTTTTACATGTTCAGGCATGCGTACCCATGTTTACTTTGGATTTTCAACCTCTTTTATGCTTTGAAACCTGAAATAACGTTTAGAACATGAAGCTTAATGTTTCGATTTTTTTTTTTAATGTACAGGTGTGCTTACACATGTTTACTTTGGAGTTTCTAAACCAAGTGGCAAATGGTCTTGAGAAAGACAGCATGTTAGTAGCTCTCTCTCTCTCCTCCCATCTAGTTTAAAATTTTATAATTGAACAGAATAAGGTTCCAACTATTCATTTGATGCTTCTCCATCCTTGTTATAATGTTCTAGGTGGAACGTGTTTTGGTCCTTGCTAGAGTTTTTAACTATTATCCAATTCATAAAATGATTGAAATGCTCAAACCTCAATGAATGATAATATTGAGATTGTTGGATAGGACTCTATCCTGGTTTTGATTGCTAGGGTTGAATTAACCTGAAGTTGGACACGGATCCACAGTCCCTTTTTACAATTGAATGTTGTAGAATTGAATGTTATATTTCAATTCCAGACTTGGTGTATGTTGGACATTGAGTGATTTTTGGATATGAAAAAGCTTCTTAACTCAAGTAGGGAGTTCATTTGCAATCGAATGTTGTAGAATCAAATGATGCATTTCAATTTTCTTGTTCATTTTTGTTGAGTAGGCGCATGTGAAAGGTGAAAGGTGAAAGTTAGTTTTTATTCAAAGGTTTTTAGCTTGAAATTCTTGGATTCCTTTTATGAAACTTCTGTACTTTTTTTTTCCCGTAAACCATTGACCTGGAATTATACAAATGTCCTTGACTGTGAGATTTGAAGGTAATTACCCTTTGTTAGTCTGAACTATCCTTTGAGCATTTAACTGCAATGGGTTGGCTCAATAGTTAAAGGGATAGGACACAATGTAAACTCAAATTGTTTTAAGATAATGGGTTCAAATTATGATGTCCACCAGTTTAGGATGCTAAATTTCATATGAGTTTCTTGTCTGTAAATGTTATACAAGTACCTGGTTAACTAAGCTAGGCATATTCGCATACAGTTATAAGAAAAGAGAAAAAAACCGCTTGGCATTGTTGTTCACAATGTTATCATTACTTGTGATTGACTAACTTGGTTTAATGAGTATAATTCTTAATTTTTTTTTTTTTTTTTGAGAACCATGATATTAGCCCCATCTCACTTTATATAACTTTTAATGTATGGTTTTTAAAATTCTTTGCAAACTATTTTATATAATATTCAAGAATTCGATATGAGTTTTACAAGATGATGGTCCGCATGCATTCATAGAAAACCTTGACTTTCATTTATGCAAAATAAAAGGGTTTCCAAAAGCTCCTCTTTAAGTTTCTAATTTATTTTTGATAGAAAACCAAAAAATATTCTTATCTTGTTTCAAAAGGCATTATTTTATACCATAAATATTGTCTCACTTTCCTTGAACATTATTAGTCTCAGTCATTCTTCCTAATGTCCAAGGAGGATCCATCAATTATAGTTGTAAGGGATGGGTGGGGTTTTCTTGGTGTAACAGGAGAGGAAGAATCTGATCTTAGCTTAGTGGTCAGCCTAGGAGCATCCACTTGAGGATCTATGTTCATTACCCAAGTTTTGGATGACTAATAACTGTGTTAAAGGGATATACAGAGGAGGTTTGATTACTTTTGCTCAATTATTATTCTTAGTATCACACAGTTTAGAAAAGCTGCATGTCTTCAATGTTGTGTTCTTTTGTGGCTTACTATGCCAGCTCATATCCTCGAGTTGACAGTGACTCTACAATTCATATATATCACGAAGAGCTTGCTCATATACTTCTTCTAATTGTAGCTATCACCTGGCGGAGAAAAAAATTCCTTCTATTCACGGGCACACAATGGGACTAAAAATGGAGCAGTTTATATTCGATGCATTTCCTTATGCTCCTTCTACTGCACTTTTTGAGGTGAAATCATCTTTTGTTTCCTCTCTTGCATATATATATATTATTTTGTACTCTATCTAGGAGGGGTTCTTATCAGTTATCACCATACTGGGTATTCAAGTTTCATTTTTGTTTCTTTAACTAGATCTTACGAGAAGAAGAGTTCGCACCAGTGAAAAATGCCAATGGGTCAAATTTTGACACTCCAGATAGTGCTAGGCTCCTTGTTCTTCGACTCCACGCTCGCTGGGTGGTTGCAGCTGGTGGATTCTTGACACATTCAGTGCCTTTATATGCAACCGGTACATTTAATGCATACTTGAACTATAGATAATGTTCGCTCAGTATCTTGGATTGAACACATAGCAAGCGTATTCGGAGTACAGATAAAATAGAAAGGACTTCCCTAGCCTGGCCAGGCAGAAAGATTTTATTAATATTATTTGATCCTCAAAATTCTCCTAACCATTTAATGTATTAGACAAATATCTCCTCGAGGCTATATTATTAACTCTTTGGAATGATGGTTTTCTGATGTGATCTATATTTGATGTTGAACATAGGTGTGGAGGTATCGCCACTTTGTTCATATGCAGGAGAAAACCTAGAAGCGATATGCCGTGGAAGGACATTCCATGCACCTTGTGAAATTTCTTTCTAGTTGAAGTCAACCTTTCCCAAAACCTACTTGTGAGGCACCGGCTTTATTATTTTAGAGTTAGCATTGAAAATGAGGTTCATTTTTCTTATACTTGTGAAATATAGTGTGGGATTATTTAACGCTTTGTGACATCAAATGCTGTGTTATTCAACAAGTATTTCTTCCTTCTTGTTAATAAACTTAATATTATGTTTCCCAAACACTTATCGAAGATTGTGTGGATTTTAGCTACCATGACTCTGATTGCTAGCATTTCAGGTGAGGAAACTGAACTTTAGCTTCAACAAATAAATTCCACTCTTTAAATCGTTTAATTTAATGCATGCAGGAACCTTATCAGTTGCAATCTGGCAGCTCTAGTTGATGGCTTCATAAATTTAAGTTGTTAAATTCGAACTTAAATTGTCTAAATTATTCTCTTTTACCTCACGGTTGGCATCAGGATTAGCTTCAACTAATGGTCAATCAAATGTGCCGCTTGAATAACAATAATTTTTTTTTAACATTATGTAGTCCAATTCTCTTAAGGCTAATTCGACAGATGAACTTGAATGTATGTGGGTTAACTGTTCGTCTCTGTTCTTCTATTCTTCGTTCTAAGTTTCGGATTTTTAGTTTTCGTTCTCTGTACTATTGAACGCTAATGTGAATGGATTGAAAGCAAAAAACGAAATTAGTCTCCAGATTTCATAGGTTCCATATGGCAACCGCCTTCTCTGTGCTTGTGTTCTTCACTTTACTAATGTAAGGTTCCAGACAATACAACATTCCATTGATTATTGCTCCGTTACAAGGGAATGGCTTACATTCAGGAGTTTTTGAGCTTACTTCTCATTTATAAGGTGGCACTCCAAGAAGGGGTTCCATTGAAGCTAGCTGTTGCTGGAGGAACCTGTACACTGTTTCAGTTTCCATGGCAGCTATTCTAACAACAGTGCCAATTCCCTACAAGAAAAATGTAACATTTTAAAATTCTTAGTCCACTTAGCCGTTACTATACTCTATAACAAATTTACTACAAAGAAATATCTAAATTCAACTAACAGATCGTGAATGCATTTATTTAACTCACCATGGGGCCAAAGACGCTGGAAGAAGCAATGATGCCAGGTTTGGTCAAAAAATGATCAGACTTCATTTTCATTTGGGCTCCACGGGCAGAAGTGAAAGGAGAATGTAATTGGTCACTCATCATCTTTTTCACGTTTTCTCGAACTTGGTCTCGAATATTCTTAACCTTTGGCCTGTAGTGGAGCCACCACCAACAATAATGTAAACCAGAAAACACATTTCCTGACTCTCAAAGTAGAAGGTCAAGGAAATGAAGCTAGTCAAAGATGCTCAAGTGTCTACCCCAAAATTACAACCATTGCAATGACTTGGTATCCATGCATGCGATCTATTAAAGAGTTCGTGCTTTCTCGCTCTAGAAGCACCTGCAATTGATGAGACCATATATGATTTCAGAAAAAAAGGTCAACAGACAAATAAATCATATTCAAGCATGTTTTGGAAGTGATTGTATCTAGGATTTCAGGATACAAACATACTCTACTATAGATGATAGTATAAAGCACTCATCATGGACAAAGGAAAAAAAGCTCAAGTCTTCTTAACCTATATGATGCCAGGATGACTTATAAGAAGGTTATTAATTTTTAACCAGTACTTGTGGAAGAACAATATTTAACTTTTGGAAGTTGCTCCTCATTGACGATACTACTATTGGTTATAAAGGTCACAAGGGGATTAAGAAAAGGACGACCTTTTCAGGCACAATTTACATTATTATATAGATTTATAATACAACAACTTAAAACTAATGGTCTGATTAGAGAAAGTTCATGATTCTTTGCAATATGAACCAAACTCACCCAAAAGCTAAGAAGCACAGATACGGACACAAATACAACATGACACAGACACAGTGACACGTTATTTTCTAAAAATCTAGGACATAGACACGACAAGGACACGTCAATAATTATACAATTTTTTTAGGAAGGAAATTCAAAACTAATAAGCTTATGCATTTTTGTGTATGAAAAATGAGTTTGATGTATTTTACTCAAAGTTTATTATTTTGCCCTATACTACCATTCATTCATGTCTATTTCTTATGCTTAACAAGTATTCGATATGTGCCTAACAAGTGTTCAATCCATATTCACTTTTTACAACTAGTGTGTGATACATGTCTATTAAGCTAGCAAGTATCCGATAAGTGTCGGAGCGGACACGGACACGTTGCCCAAAATAAAGTGTCCGTGCTTTTTAGCCCAAAAGTGAAGTGGAATAAAGGAAAATTTTCAACACAGATACATACTTGAGATGCCTTGGCTTCCCAACCAAATAATCTTTGAAAGAAATAATGGAACTTCTAAACAAATAACAGAATATGAAAAATTGAAACTTGAAAGAGAGAGAGAGTCTATCATGAGATAAGACAAGGTGTATAATGCAATGCAGACCGCAAGAGTTGATAAAATTGCATCTAGCAGAAAATAAACAATACTACAATAGAGAGAAACTCACAGAATCCGTGCCTAAAAGTTAAGTTCAGTGTATCACTTTCTTATGCAATTGTAGTTTAAAGTGAAAGTACTTTCAACTTTACCGTATCAAAAAATAATGGATGGTCGTCTTCTAAGTATATTTGATTGGTGCTCTTGAAGAAATCAAACTCCCAGATTTCTCCCCTTCCATGGCGCCCACTTGTAAACCAGTCGACAAGAACCATACTAGAGCCTGCATCAGCTCTAAAGACTTGTTTCTGTGCATACCTTGCGGTGGCGAAGCATGTCACGGGATCTGGAAGTACGGCCAAAAGGGCATCGCGACCAATCGTTGCCTACTGCAGACAAATGCTAAACTACATGAAAATATTTATAGAAACATGAAAAGACCTTAACAAATCATTGGACACTTCAGTCACAAAAAGCAAAAATAAAACAAGGCACACCTTCAATACTTGTTCAGAGCGCTCTTCTCCCCTGGACTTGTAAACCTAAAGCAGCATAAGATTGCGAAATTGGAAACCCCATCGGCAGGAGGAGAGAAGTACAATGAATAAGTAGATAAAGTACAAAATACTTTGCATGGATTCCAATCCACTAAACAAAAATGAGGAAGTGGCGATTTATCTAATCAGAGCTAGGCGCGGAAGATTGATCACCTTAGTAGAAGACTGAGTCGTTAGGATTGCAGTGCAGCCATCTTTAACAGTCAACTCGCACGAAATTGAATCTCCCTGCATCATAAAAATTAAACCCGAATGAGATTGAGCAAAGGAAAGATATCGAAAGTAAGTTGAAGAGAAAAAGTGTAATTCAATGTAGAAGACAGCAGAGAGATCGTACAGAGACAATGCCGCCACCATAATTGAGGCTATAAATCCAAATAGCATCAGTTTTGGAGGGACCGACCTAAAAGAGGAAACATTACAGGCGATTGAACATAATTAGCTGACAACGGAGGAAAAGAAAAAGTTGATTAGACAAAAAAGACGAACCTTTCTGGGAATGATGAATTTGAGGGGATACTTGGAAAAGCATCTCGTGACGGCGGATTTTCCTGCAACTTTCTCGATCACCACCGCACCGTCGACTTCCATTCTTTCTCCAGCAAATTGCAGCTGCGACGGAGAAATCCGAGTAATCTCAATTTTCACTGTTGTTAACTACTGGAAGAAGCAAAGAACAACAAGAGCCCAACCCGATCCTGGCCCACTTTCTTATTGGGCTGTTTCAAATTGAGCTCCAATCCACCGGAGTGATGTTATTAATTATTCTGTGAATTTTCCTAATTAATATTAATATTATCTTGATACTACGTTGATGTTTTTATATTGTATCAATTTTTTATGATACTAAGAAAACATCATTCATCCTTTACGTTGATGTCAAATGTATGGACATATGAAAATGTCATACAAAAATTTAATGTATTATTGTATCTTACAAACAAAGTCAAGAGAATGAAGACCTACTATTTTTATTACGAATTCGAACTAATAACTTTTTATTCAGAAATAATAAGTGTCTTGAACTAGTTGAACTATGTTAAAATTGACACTATACCTAGGTATTTATATCAAACATAAACATAAATATTGGTGACATTTATAAACAATTAAATCTGGTTTAATCCTAAGATTCCTAACTCATGTTATAAAATAAAAAGATATAGAAAAAAAATTAAAATTTTTAAGTAAGACGGTAGATGGAGGATTTTGGACAAGGATATGTCATGTCAACTGACAAGATGAACGGGGGACCTATAAACAAAACTTTACACACCTGGGTGTTTGGCCATTACTAAGATATTCTGTACCTTTGGAGGGTAAGACTCCACTTTTTATACAAGAGAGCTTAGGAGAGTGCAACCCTACTACTTTAATGCATATCTATCTTTCTTGGATGGAATCAACAAAATTTCTATTGAGATATCCCCTTTCTTAGATTATAGTTGAGCTGGACTATGCTCCAGGTGGGCACAAAACGAGTCTTACTTCATCTTTGAGGTGATTGAATTGAAGCTTGAACACGCATTTTCGAGTGAGGAGTTCACGTGACAGTCTTTGAACCTACCTATAACACAAACAATCTCAATTAAGTTGTTAAAAAAAAAAAAACAGAAGAAGAATTTGGGTTGGGAGTGAGGTGATCATGTTATCATCTCATCTCACTGTGTGTAGAATGACAAGATTTAGAATCCAAGGTTTGGCACATGTCTTGGTCAAACTTGTTTACCCAATGATCTCCCTTGTTCTCTCCACATCCCATTTATTAATTGAGAAAAGAACTTTCAATATTATTATAATCTTTTTTTTTTTTCTTTCCAAGGACAATATTATTATAAACTATACCATCAAAACAACAATAAATACTTTGGCAGCTTCAGAGGGCACATGCTTTTTTTTCTCTTAATAATAAATTAAACAATAAAATAAAACCACGAAATCATGTCTGAGGCCAGTGGGGAATATAATATATATCGGCCAACTGAATATTTAGATCCAAATTCCAATGCAACCATACCATTCATTGGGGTATTGAGAGGTAATTACCCATTCAAATCTCTGTATAATATCTCAAAAGACAACTCTTTTCAGTAATTTTTTTTCCCTTGGGCAGTTGTGAGTTTGTTAAAGAAAAATTAAGAAGCCTAGGTATTTGAACTATTTATATTTATCGTTTCTCATTTTTTGGAAACATTCTCAAAATTACATATAAATTTTGGAAACAACAAAAATAAATTTCTTGTTTGTTGTTTCTGTTTTCAAGTTATTCTAAAATATTAATAAAAATATAGTTAGAAACATAAACAAGAAACGATAATATTATCGCATGTACCCTGATTTTTAAGCAAAACAAACAGTACAAATAAACCATCAAAAGTGTAATAATTTATTTTTAAAGAGAACTGTATAAAACAATCATAAAAATATAAATTTGACCCTTTTCTCAATTGATTCCGTCAACCCATATTGGGGAAATCCAATTGCTCGTTAGCGCAAAAAGCCAGAAACTACCATTGAAAACGGCCAAAACGGTAGGGAGGGAAGATTTTTTTTTTATTCTTTCTTCTTACAACAAGTGGGGATGGGTTCGAATCTTGGTGAGATAGGTATTTTAACGATGTTCGACTTGACGGTGAGGAGGAAAGATGATGAGATATGAGTAATTAAAAGTAATCAGAATATGAAATATGAACAGTTTAAGTCGTTAGAATTTTATTAGTTTAATATTAAATACAGTGGACAACATGTTACCCTATTCAGAATAAGGAAGTTACGTTTCAAAAAAAAAAAAGAATTAAGGATATTGAGTTAAATTAAAATGGATACGAAGAACCTTAGAATTTTATATATAAATTTTTTTTTTTGGCTTTTTGGTTGATTATTATGTGTAAGATTGAGATTCAACTTGCGTAATTTTTTTAGGATATTTTGAGGAGTAGAATTTAAAAATTATGATTCTGAACATACCAGTAGAGTTTTGAAGATGAGTTTTAAAAGTGGTATAAAGGAATCACGTGATAGTCAGAGTAAAGGCATGGGGCAAAGCCTCTATGCCCCCACCATCTCCTTTTCAACCTCCAAATATAAACTTAGCACACCAATACCAATACCAATCATTCTTCCATATATCTTTTTACAAATTAAATCTTTGCTTTTTTTTTTTTTATTATCTTTAAAAAAATACTCAATTCTTTACTCGTGAAAAATTTGAAAGATGTTCATAACCTTCAAAAGTACGAAGTCATCAAGTCAATACTCTAAGTTTGTAGTACCTTTATTCAAATTTTAGTATGTAATTAATTAGTAGGTTAAGATCTAAGCATAAACTTATGAACCTAAAAATCTATAAACCTATAACCCTACCATATACATTTTCATATTATAAACTACCTAAGTTGTTAGATAAATTAGATGTTAAAGAGGGAAAAAAAAAAAAAAAAAGGATGAAAGTGGGTAGCATGTGGTTGAAGAAAAAGGGGCCCAGGCCCACATAAGATGAGAATTGAGAAAATAAAAGCAATTGGGAGGGGCCATAGCTTGAAGCTTCTTGTCCCATTCAAATCATTTCTGACATTTCTCTACAACATTGACTATGGGTGCCCTATGGCCTCTTCTATCATCTCATCTCATTTCAACATTTTCTAGTTCCCATTGGATTCAATTGAATTTCAACTCCAAAAATATCTACATCGCAGTTCACAAACTAAGCTCATTTATTAATTTTATTTGTCTGCATATCTTTTTAATTTGTCCATTTATCTATCTATCTGTGTCTATTCTTTTATCCATTGCATCGTATCAAATCAGTTATTTAATCAAAATAATATGTCGTTGTTATATTAAAGATGGTAAGGAAACTTTTTAAAGTATACATAATATTAAATAAACACAAATTTTAAAGTTAGGGATGAAGTGGGAAAATTTATCGTATTACGGAAGTATAGATATATATACTCTTCCGCTAACCTACATATATTCTCAATTGAAAGGCCGTGGATTCAAATCCTCGCTTCTACATATGCATGTTGACATATTCATAAAAACTCCTTTTCATTTCACTGTACGCTACGTCAACATCGTATTAGAAATGACGTGGAGTCTACCAACATTAAAAAATTTGTAAAGATAAAATCCCAGTGCGAACACAAAGAGTAATATACTCTTCTTGCATTCGAATTTTTTCTTGGATAGAGTCATACATTGCCCGAGGGTGGTGGAAAATTTAACTTTTTTTTTCTTAATTTTTTATTTCACTATATGACTAAGGGAGCAACGACTACTATTCCTCCTACTTTAATATATAATCTAATATAATAAGTTGGATTTTATGATATAAATTAAAAGACTAAATTATTCCAAATGCTTTGAGATTAGTTTTAATTACACTTTTATTAATAAAAAAGTTTCACTTCTACCCTTACTTTTAACATTGTTTCAAATATGTTCCTCGACAATTTGATGGATAAAAACTAACAAATAAACAACAATTGTGACATGTATAAATAACTACTGGGTGGTTGTCTCTAATGTGTGGAGGGTGGGGTAAGTAAAAAAAGCAAACAACAAACTTAGCTAGAAAAGTTATGTCTAGTGGTAATTAGTATTTGTCATACGCCATTATTCCATTTATAACTCACCAACCATGTCAATTTCTATCACTTATATTTTAACCATAAAATTGCGACAAAATTGGTTAGGGGTGTCTAATCAATTTTAAAGGGTAAGAATATTAGTAAAAAATTTAAATGACAGATGTATAATCGGAACAGACTAAAAGTTTACTGGTATTTTGAATACTTTAACCTAAATTAAATATGGTAATAAGTTTGTAGAAAGATAGAAGAGAGAGCATATGCTAATTAGGGTTTACAATGCTCGATCACGTGGGGGACACATGACTTCCTAGAGGGAATAACAAAAGAAGGCCGACCCTTTTATTTTTTGTTTTTTGTTTTTTTTTTAATCTTTGATAATCACGCTGAGATCCGAAGACAGAGTTCAACCTCACGCGCTCTTCGTGACGCGTAAACGTCACCTTCCCACTTACCTACATAAATTAGCAGAGTTGAGTTTCCATATTTCGATTTCGCCGCACTCTGCAACTTCTTCAACTTTCTTTCTTCACTGAGCATGACGCAAATGTGGCTTCTGTGGTGGCCGAAGACCGTCTCCGCCGGCGGCAAAACTACCACATCCTCCGCCACCGCCGCGGTAACTGCGACTTCCCTCGCCAAAAAGGCGTCCCCCTCCTCTCACTGCAACTGCGTCGCCAAACTGTTGCGGAAACTGAAGAAACGAGGGCGAGTTTTATGCAGCACTAGTGGAGAGAGCAGCGCGTTCCAGTGCCGGTACGATCCGCTGAGCTACTCTCTCAACTTTGACACCAGCGGCTGCGGAAGCTTGTTAGACGAAGATTACTATCAGTTCTGCGCGTTCTCTTCCAGATTCGCGTCAAATCCAGGAAATGCTTCTCATTCTGTCCCTGATGTAACAGTCACTGCTTCGCGCTAGCGATCTCTGTCCCTACCATTTTTCTTTCCCCTTTCTTTATCGGTGTTTAACTTGTATGGTACATTAGGTTGATTCTGATTATATATATATATAAATATACACGGTTCAAGAAGTTCAGATAGGGCAAAAGCAAGCAACATTAATTAAGATCGAATTCAGATCATTTTATTTACCTGTTCGTGAAATAATTGGATCAATAATTATGACTTGAAGAGAGTGAAGATCACACGATGCGTTCCAATGAGAATCATTGAAAAAAAGTGGTGGATGGATGGATAAAGGAATAATAGAGAGAAGAATCAGAGTTTTGTCAGAGCTCCAATTATGATCCTGGATATGAATTTATTTATTTTTTGATATATGAGAAAGTATTGAGTTTTGGTTCGATCTTTAATAACAAGTGGAAATTGAAGAAAGTGGTTCCGGAGTGAAAAGGAAGCATGTGACATGAAAAGTTGGTATTATTTTGGCAGACAAAACCCGGTGATGGATGGTGGCAATGGCAAATATACTATTTTTCTGTTCTGCCATACAGCGGCTTCACTTGGATTTCTGTGTTGAGATCAAATTATGTAATACCCCTTTTGTTAAGCTCCATGAAATCTCCCTAAATCAAGGTTCATGTATTGCACTTTTTGTTCTTTTTTCATTTTTTTTAATGTTAATTACATAAATAACATGAGATGAGAATTCCCACCCGTGATCTTTTTTAGATTAGTCATTTTACTTAAAATAATTTCATTTAAGTTTATGAGCTTTCGATTATGTTTCGAATGTGGTATTTGTTGCTCATGTCTATTGATCAAACTCGGATTGATTTGACATACAATGACATATAAATACAAGTAGTAGAAAAAAATAGACAACTTGCTTAAAAAAGAACATTTTATTTGTCATCTACTTGTCTTTATATTATGAGTAATAGACGTGAAGAAAATTGCCAAAACATGAAAAAAGAGAAGTGTCAAAACTGTAGCGGAGTCATCAGCAATTGACTTTGTATTTTTCGAATCTCACAATATGAACTCATTTTATTGAATCCTAGAAGGGAGACTACCACAATTACAAAGAATCAGGGAGAGAACCATACAAAGGAAATTTACATTATAGCTTCAAGTAAATGCTTTCCCTAAGACTACAAATTTACACTCAACAAAGTACGAGTGCTTTTGGTTCAGCTGTTGTTTAACACAGTTCCCTTCAAACTTGTGTGACCAAGAATCAGAATCAGGCATGGATCAGACAACAGAACTTGGAGCTTGGTGCTACTGCTACCATTACAAGTTCCACAACACAAGAAATACCAAAAGAGAGAACTATATTTGACATTTCTCTTGAAAAAAGCTTTACATAAAGATATGATAATGATAAGCCTACCATTTACCAATGCATTTAACTCATTGGGGAATGCCTACAAAAATTCAAGCACATTGACATACAGCCTCGCGCAGCACTAAAAAATGACTATACTGTTACAGGTTCTTATTACAACTACAATTCTTGGTCACTTGCATGACGATCTGAGACCGTCCCTTCAGACGATATTTCTTCCCCATCAGGTCTTTTGCTCCTTGAGGGGTCTGATTGTGTCTTACTCGAGTCGTCACTTTCGGGGGAATTGGGTTTGTCTTGATGGTATAAATCTAATGAACTGAATGATAACCTCTGTTTTTTACTTTTTCCTGAAGAACTTTTAGAACCCAAGAGGTCTTCAGAATCATGGGAAGTTGATAGTGGAAGCTTATTCTCAAGGAGACTTGAGTTCAACTTCCCTGATATAGATGACATATGTGAACCGGGAGTGACGCAAGATGCAACTAACTGAAGAACTTCTGGCGATGGCGACAATCCCATGCTAGTTTTCTTCTGTGGGTTCGTGTGCAGAGATGACGATGGTGGATTCATGTTTAAGTTCAGAGCAGGTATGCCGAGGTCAGATTCCGAAACTGGAAGCCTTGAAGTTCCTGCCATTTCCTGTGGCTGTGGATGCATGGCAAGTGGCGAGACCAATGAGATGGGGCAAGAAACAGTATCATCAGCCTGGACCGGGCCACCCTCAAGCTCCTCCTGCTGGCTACTTCCTACAATATCAGCTGGAGTGTGCCTGAAAAGAACTGATTTTCGTTTTCTTTTTTTTTTCAGACTCCGTCTCGGATCTTTGGGTAAAGAGGGAGGTGGACCTGGGTTCACAAATGGAGGAATGGTGATGAACTTGTCTTCCCCATATAGCAATCGAACTGATTGTGCAACTGCTGACACAGTGGGAGGCAGGTTAGGGTCTGGAGGTTTTGAAGAAACATTTACAGCTTCTCTTAGCCAATGAGGTAGTTTGTCCTTTGAAGAACTACTGTCCGTTACTTCTTCTTTCGAATTTGCTACACTGAGCCCTCTACTACTTGGATCAGGCTGCAGTCCAGAACCACCATTTTCCAAATTGTTAGGTGATTCATGAAATAGTTTCAAGGATCTATCCAAAAAAATCGGCAACTTCCCATAGTTATCGAGATCTGGTTCGTCATTCTCCTTTCCCCGTGTATCAAAGGTACGAGAACCATTTAAAGCCAAAGAACCCAAGTGAGTAGTTCCCAAAGAATTGAACATAAATGGGTTTTCGATAGGCATGGTTGAGTTAATCCCTGGTCGATCAGAAGCTCCTGTAGAAGACTCTCCTGGAAAATATGAGTGATACTTGTCATGGTTCCAGGTTGGAATTGTTGCAAATTGCTCATTTTGCAAACCTGCTTCAAATCTTGGAAGGTTAGGAGCAATATCGCCAAGACCCAGTTTAATATCTGTTAGATGGGTATGAAATTTTGGTGCTGTAACTAGTCTACTTCCATGCAAAGCCCGGGCCATCATCCCATCAGGGAGACTTGGAAATAGAGAAGATTTCTGTGATTTATGCTTAGCTGATTTTGGCACCTGACAACCTGACCCATCCAAAATCTTTAGTTGCTCCTCCTCCCACCTGGATGATAAATCTTCTGAGGTTTTGTACCTTGAGAATTTCAGTCTTGGATCTTTAAGCATGGCATCCCAGTTTCCCTTTCCATGCCTTCGGACACCGATCCAGAGAAAATCAAGTTCATCTTCTGACCAACCATCTCCTTTTGGTTTTCTTCTGAAGTAGTTGGCAGATCCAGACCCAGTCCTCATCATTATATTTTCAAGCACTTTCTTATGATTCTCAGGAAATGTTGAAAACGCAGGAAGCATCCGTCCCAAACCCAAGGAGGGAGCTTCCTCCTCATCTTGTTGATTGCCCCTCATAACATCTAGGTAAGGAAGTTTTAAATTGGGCAGCAAAGGTATAGTTGGAAGACAGCCATTAACAGCTTCAACTCTGCTATCCAGGGATAGGTTTGATAAGAAGTCGAGACGTGCAGTCGGCAAGTTCTTAGATGGGATTGGATATCTGGGCAGCATTTTCTCATCAAAGGGAAAATTGGGTGGTGCCATCTTTTCCTGGAAACCAGAGATGTCGAACGTAATAAAAAAAGCAGGAAATTCTGAAGTCCTTTCATTTCCACAAAAAGTTGAGGACTTCATAGAGAAATCCATCAAGAAACTGATCAGAGAATGACAGAAAATTTACCTGAGCAAATAAAAGATGGCCATGCATGCGTTCTGCTGATGAAGCTGGCAGTTCTTTGTCTGGCACAGCCTCGGCGCCACCAATATCACTGCCAGTTAAAGTTCCAGAGCAAGGAGATAATTTAAATGGAAAATCAGGTCCAGGTCCCGTTCTGCTATGTTTACCATTCAATCTTGACAGGTTTTTACGCGATGTCTCGAGCTGATTAGCATTAGGAGCACAAAGTCCAAGAACTGGCAACAAGTTCATCGGGACTGAGTTTGTATGATTGGTGCCCTGAAAATGTTGGCTTGGAACACAGTTATCAGCAGACGGATAGCCTAATGGACCTACTGCAAGATCTAATTGACTGATAACTTTATGCCTTGGAATTCTTCCCAGCCTCAAGGTTGAGTCAATCCGGCTCTTTGGAGCATCTGCTGACTGGACAAGTTTTTCATCCTCCAAGTCAAATACCGGAGGCCTCTCTTTATTAGTTTCTAACAATCCTGCTGCTTGATCTGGATCTGCTGCGTTGGTGAGAGGACACTGAGGGTGAGGGAGTGACCCATGTAGTGTCACTCCCTCACGAGAGCATGATTCTTCCAATGCGTTTCTTTTAGCAAGCCGTTCTTTTTGTCTAGCTCGTAGCCTAGAACTGTTCATTAAAATGAAAGTAAATAAAGCATCACAAAGTAAAAATTGTCAGTATTGACAACCTGCACATCTAATCAAGCAATTTCTTCGAACTAATTAAGTCATATTTTTCACAACCATCTTTACACTTCAAAATAGAGCCAAAACATCTTAAGAAAGGCAAAATATGTATGATGTCACACAGAATCTTTTTGTCACTTGAAAACAGTTTGCACCTACACCACTATGCCATGCATCAGAGCAAAAAAATGACACACATTGATTTGTTGGAATGTCTTCTATTTAAATGTGTAGTTTTTGCTCTAGTGACTAGTGTTGGATAATGTATCCATGAAGGAACAAGCCTATTTTATAGGATAAGTTCAAGGATTAGAAAGTGGATTAGAAAAGAGTTCTACTCTTTACTTTTTATAGGTCAAATAATGTTTAATCTTTAAATTTTGGTTTTTCATCTGCATTCTATGTACACAACTTGATAGAATATCTTGTAATTTCATTTTCTTTTTAGTTCAACGGTCTCCTGTCCTCTTCTTCCTTCTGCAAACATTCATTTTTTAAATAAGAAACCACCTCTCATAGAAGAATAAAGGCTTCCCAACTAAAGGAATCACCTAAAGACAAAACTTACGGGAGACTCAATTGTTAGTTTTTTTTTTCTTTTCTTTTTTCATTTTTTGTGCAGCAGCTTTAGATTCAGGGTCTGTTAATGTCCATTGTTTAATTTCTTTCCTTTTATTAAAAGAATAATGTTACATACTATATTTTCTATTGCATCAAGTTTTTCTTCATAATATAGAATATCTCATTAGAACATTCAAGCAGGTAAGGATCCAAATCAAGTTCCAGAAGGAGATTGAAGTATCGTGAACAGAAAAGATAAGCCCATGAATTCAAAATTCAAAATAAGAAACATGAAATTTACGAATGCAGGCAATAACTAAGAAACATTTGGAAAACTTCACAATAAATAAAAGTTCTACTTTGCAATAACTACACTGGTATGTTCTACTCAGCCATGATAACCATTTAACTACATTTATATTGTCTCAAAACTCAAAATTGTTACTGGAAAGCATTTCAATTCTTGAGAAAATTTAACTTACAATTTTTCTTTTAAAGCTCGTCCTGCCGGTGTATATTCCCTCTCTGGCTCTGGCTCTGGTTCTCTTTCTTCTTCACCCCCACTCTGATTTTAAAAATTAACAATAATGATTCTTGTACGTTATGAAGATGACAAAATAGTGTAACAGTTCTACTTATTCTCAAGCAATCAAAGAAGATTAATATTGTCCATCTCCAAATCAAGACATTTGCAGTTATGCAATTCAAGGTACTAAAATATGAAGGAAGAATAGATCGGCAGCCCAACACCCTAAAGCACAGACTAAGAATTTTGTCACTTTAAAAGATCAAAAAAGAATGCGGTGGAAGGCCAAGAGGATATACAAAGCACTACAAGATTCATTTCCAGAACATGCTGCTAGCTGTATATCCAAACTGAAGAACCATAAATTTATTGTAAAATATTTTGAGATGTATGGAAGTTACTTGCAAATCAGTCGACCTCCCTTAGCTGTGGGGTTAGCGCACCTCTCCCCTTATTTTGCATATTTCATTTATCTAATGAAATGTCATGTTTTTTTATTTATAGAAGAAAACATATCAGAAGACAGTTGAATAGGAGGTTGCTAATTGGAACTATAATGTTTTTGTCATGTCTCTGTCCTAGCTCCATAGCAATAAATATGTAGAAGATCAATATCAAATGACAACAATATTCTTATCAGAAAATGACAGCAATAAGGAATTCCTCATATTTATGAAGTTTGATTTATCTTGGGCCTCTTCAAATGACTCAAAATGCAATCATCTTCATATTTTGGTTGGACCTAATTTATCTTCAAGGCCTCAATTGCTTTGGTCTAATGAATTCAAGGCCATTATTTAGCAGCTCTGGAGGAAACGTAATCAAAAGATCTTCGATATCAAGCATGACAGTTGTTTTGATTGTTTTGATATAGCCTCTTGAAAGCTTCACAGTGGAGTTCTTCCAAGTTATTGTGTATTGTCATCTTCAAGATATCTATTTAACTTTGAAATGCTTCTATATTTCATGTTTAGTTTGTTGCACTTTATTTGGTTTCCTCCATTTGGGAGTTGTATCTTTAAACATTTATTTCTTTTCGTAAATCAACGAAAAGTTTTGCTTCTTATTAAAAAAATAAAGAATGACATGATGTCTGTTAATGGACACTACCATGCGCACTTCCTAAAGATAAGGGCTTACAAGAAATCAGGGATTCAAAAGTACCTCACTCAATATTTCACTAGGATGTGGAGCATAGGCTTCCCTGTAAGAAACAGCTTTACGGAGGCGTTTCCCACGGCCAAGAACTGCTTCCTCTTCACTCTGATACTTCTCCCACCTATGTCCCAAAGAAAGCGAAGTTTAAAATTACAGCATGTGTTTGATAGATTTCAAGATACTAGCTACAGTACTCATTTCTTTTAGTATAAAAATTTCTCACATATTTGTATTGAATCATATTGTAATTTATACACAAACCAAGAGTGCTAACAGGAAAGTAGAGAGACCTCAATAAAGAAGTTTTTACCTAATCCGTAGAAGTCTGTCCCATTCATTTTCTTCAGCACCAGCCAACGCATTATCTTCTTTCCTTTCTGAATTTTGAGCACAAATATCATCATTTACACCAGTGGGTGATTCAGCTCCTTGTTCTTCTGCTGCTGGTTCATCATTCCAATCGACGGACTAATTGGAATACAAATTAGGAATTTCTAATTAACAACAGTAAGAGGATATTGACTCTGAAGCTTTATGATATAGAAGTCACAAGGTACGTAGCATTTCACATGGTTGAACACTAATAAGAAATACTAATATTAGACACTTAATCCTGATACTATTTTGGATTGATCAGACTTTTTGTTTGACGAGAAAAATGTGTCAACCAAAGTCAAGATTGGAAGGCTACAACACACATGCACGCATCTTCTGAAGATGCGGCTCTTTTAATCCTCCACCCCCTCTCCTTTACCGTGCAAAAAATATTTAAACTTTCCACAAGCCATAAAGAAATGAAAAAAAAAAAAATTAAATAACATTTAGCTAGTATAAGTAAAATTATAACCTTCACTGAGCCGAGCATATCATTCTCTGTATCAGCTTCGGCAATCTCAGTTGCGTCAGATTGAAGGTTTGAACGGTCTAGCAATCTCAAAATTGCATGTTCATCCCAAACAATCTTATTGCCACTATCTGTACATTTATCCTTGTAGACATCCCCTAGAGAACCTGTCCTCTTCTTATGTTTATGCTCCATATCTGTCACCACCTCATCCTTGCTATTACCATTTTCATTCGTGTCCTTTCCACTAGTGATGGTTGTATCACTAAATAGTTCCTCCGTACCCCATTTTAAAATATCTTCTACTTCCTTCTGAGATCCTGACTTGTTTACAAAAAGCTGATCAAGCATCAATTTCTTCTTAGCAAGCTGCAATATGCGCTCTTCGACACTAGCACGAACTACAAGCCGGTATACCAAAAGTCTGTTTGATTGACCAATTCGATGTGCCCGATTCATAGCTTGGATATCAGCATGTGGATTAAAATCAGAATCATAAATAATAACGGTGTCAGCAGTTGCCAAATTAATACCAAGGCCGCAAGAGCGTGTTGATAATAGGAAAACAAATCGACTCTTATCTTGGTTAAAGCGTGTAATTGCAGCTTGACGATCTGCCACTGAAACAGAGCCATCTACTCTCTCATATGTCTTCGGCCCAAATTCTATGGTTAAGTAATCTTCGAGGATATCAAGAAGCTTAGTCATCTGGGAAAATAGTAGAACCCTATGACCTTCCTTATGTAAAATCTTGAGCATTGAATGCAACAGCGTTAACTTAGCTGAAGCTTTTATCCGCATTTCATGAAGGAACTCTACAGTACCAGATTCAGGCTCGGTGCCCGGAATAAGGTATGGGTGATTACAGACCTTTCGCAATTGCATCACGATATTCAGCATTGACTGTTGTGCAACACCCTTCCCAATGTTCCTTAGTATCTGATAGTTTTTTGTCAGCATTGCACGATAATATTCAGCTTGGATGGATGATAGCTCAACGGGAACCATTCTTTCAGTTTTGGGAGGAATATTTTGCATGGCATCCTTTTTAAGCCTTCGAAGCATATGTGGAGCAACAAGTTTTTTCAGTTCTTCCACCTTTTCAGCAGTTGTAAGGTCATTAAACTTCTCCTCAAATGAAGATAAAGAAGGAAATGAAGCCGGCTGCAAGAAATTAAGCAAGTTATACATCTCACCAATGTTGTTCTGCAGAGGTGTGCCAGTCAACAGAACACGATGTTGGAAAGAAAATGTATTGAGCAAGCTGAAAAGCTTACTTCCAGAATTCTTCAAACGGTGGCCCTCATCTACCACAAGTACTTCCCAAGGAACCCCACGAAGATAAGAAGAATCGACAAGAACCATTTCATATGTAGTTAAAAGAACATTAAATTTAAAGGAGTCGGTTTTCTTATTCGACTGACTTGGATTGCTAGCGTGCCATTCATACTGACGGATAGTTGCTCTGGCCTTTGCACCCCCATGGTATTCCACAACATTCAAATTTGGGGCCCATAAAGCAAATTCAGAAAGCCAGTTAGGCATTGTGGACAGTGGGACCAAAACTAAGCAAGGGAGTCTAGCTTTAAACTCAAAATATAATGATGAAATAAAAGCACAAGCTGATACTGTTTTCCCAAGACCCATCTCGTCAGCAAGTATTACATTTTTTGACTTGTACCAACACTTCCGCAACCAGTTGAGTGCTTCAAGTTGATGAGGAAACAATGAACCCCCTTGGAGTTCCTTAGGTTGCTCTGTAAGAGTAGCAATTTCAAACTGTGAATCGCCATATTTCCTAGGTAAAGTTTCCTTCGAAGAGTCCTTTTCAATTGTTTGCTGCTCAAACTCATTGAACCACTGGATCAGATGTGGAGATTCTTTTAGAACAGGTTCATCTAAATTTTCCCAAGTGCATTCATCATAAGGAAGGCCACTCCATTTTGTAAATGCTTCATGCCCACCATCTTTGCAAGAACGAAGAGCGATCACTCGCTGGGGCTGCTTCCATCGATCCTCACATATATTAATGACAGCCATGCCATATTTTGCCTTGTAATTTTCAAGTTTTCGCTTTGCTAGAACTTTCAGGTGAGATTCAGGAATCCAACTATTATGGATATGAGACTTACCAACCCACTTCACTAGAAATTCATAATGTACGGTCTCAACTTTCTTACATGCAGTATCAGGTAACAATGGATCTTCAATTTTATTTTCCACACTGCTACTGATACCTACTTCTATATCACCTTCTGTTATGTTATTGGTTTCAAAAGAAACAACCTTTTCACACACTTTTAGAACATCATTTCCATCAGAACTTCTCAAACTGTTGTCAACGTTCTCCTCTGAGATGGTATTTTCAATTGTTCTACCCTGATCTTCTAATGTTGCAGAAGATCCATCTCGACTTTCTCCATTTAAGGTTGTAGTACAACAATCAATATTGCCTTTGCTCGACAGATCCAGGGCCTTCCCTTTCTTTGATTCTTTATTCACAGATCTTCTGTATACCTGTATTTTATCTACCTTCGTGTCACTCTTCAAGTTTTCTTCCATATCACCACTTGAACCTACATTCTGATGAGACTTCATGACATTTTCTGTTCCAACATCTAAAACATCATCAAATGCAGATTTATCTCCTGTTTCTCTGGCTTCATTTTCTGGATTTAAAAGATCATGGGGATGATCATTAACCACTATCTCAGGTAAATATGAAGATTCCTTGCTATTACCTTGAACACGGCATCCTAAAACTCGATCAACCTGAGAAGTTGAGCGGGGAAAGGAAAAACAAACAAATGAGAGCATGTCAGCTTGTTACAGAATAAACATAAAGGAAGCAATCAATGTCTAAACCATTGAAACAGATAGACTTTTGCTTTAGAAGCATTATCGTTTACCTGTAAAGTCTCACCATCCAATCCATTTTCACATATCAACATGCCATCTAAATGACTCACTACTTTGTCAAGCTCGACCAACTTATCTTTGTCTTCATCAAGATGTTTCTGCAATAAGCAAATGTGTCGTACTTCCTAATTAACAATTAATGGATGAGATATCAAGTAACAGCAACATATGACAATAATTCATACGACAATCACAACCATAGATGGAGGCAGCTACATGATTTATAAACTGGAAACCATTGATAATATATTAAGTTTGAGCTAAATATTAACATTTTTGGAATAGCATTCATACTGTAAAAATATATATCATTATATCTAAAAGTGAGAATTCTTTTATTGGGAAAAATACATATTAATAATAAACGAAAGGCAATTACAAAAAATGAAGAAGCCAGCATCCTCCCAAAAAGAGAAAGGATTAGTGAAAGAAAATCCTCCAAAAATCAACAAGCAGAAAAAAATGCCAAAATATACCAAATAAAATTTATTAGACACCAAGAACGAAGGGAAAAAAATCTCGAATCTCAAGCAACTTCGACATCTTCAACTTTATCCTACAAAGTTCTTTTATTTCTTTCCAACCAAACCAAATAAATTGTTGGAGCTGCAAATTTTGTGCGGAAATTCCTCTCTTCTTAGGCACCCTTCCACCAGAAATACCGACTCAACTACTTAGAAAGGAATCTCAGCAAATCTCCAGCAAAGACAGAACACATATAAAAATTCAAACCAAGCTTACTTGCAAAGCTTCAAAATATGAATAAGTGGTCTGTCAACTCCATAGTGAACACACCCAAATAAAACACAGGATTATGTGGCTACCTCCCTCCTTCACAAAATGTCACAAGTTTTGGACCTTCACAAATCCAAGAACCAAATAAGAACTTGAATTTCAGAATGGACTCCTAGAAGACATGATATCAAATGGCTTTAAGATAATGTTGAGGAATCAACAAAAAGATGCCTGGATAGATCAATATGCCAACCTCTGCATTCATCAGAAAGATTAAGCTCAAACATAAATAATGCTCATGGGGGAAGATAATTTATTAAATTCAACAACCGACAAGGTAGCTGGAATCATAATTGAACATCCAAGACAAGGGAGATTTGTGATGCAAATAGTGGTTGGCCATTCCTCAAAGGTCTTGGCTGGTAGAGAGCACAAATTTTACAAAGCTTCAACCAAACAATACCAACTATTAATACGTCTCTCGCAAGAACTATACCATAAGCCAAGTTACAAGTCACTAACCCTACCCCATTAGAGAAGAAACAATACCAATTACTAATAAATATTCAAACCACCCTCAAATTCTTTCTCTAAAAAAACCCAAGAGAACCACCAACGTCGGTTTGGTAAGCACCTCTACTCAACCACTCAAACCATACAAAGGAGCAATCTTGGAGAAAATCGAGTGCAAACTTTGAAATTGGAAACATGCTTTTATATCCAAAGAAGGGAGGCTTACTCTCATCAAGGCAACACTATCGAAGCTTCCCACATATTATATGTCTCTCTGCCTCATGCCATCTAAAATTTTCCAAAAGATTGAGAAGCTCATGAGTGTTTTCCTTTGGGATGGGCCACAAATGAAAGGAGGCTCACACCTAGTCCAATGGAAGAAGGTCCAGAAACCTACTGCAGCTGGGGGTCTCAGTATTGATAGTATCAAGCTGAGAAATCAAGCTCTCCTCGGCAAGTGGATTTGGAGATATGGAAGAGGATAAAGCGCTTTGGTGCAAAGTGATGAAGGTAAAATACGGCATCTCAAAGGAGGTTTCTTGGCCAAAACAGGTAACTTCTTCCTCCACTCGTGCTCCATGGCATTTCATCATAAAACTGAAGGATAAATATGCTCAAGGGACTGCAGCATGGTGTGGGATGGAGCAAAAACCCTTTCTTGGAAGTTCGGATGGCTTAGTAAAAGGCCCTTCAAAGAAAGCTCCCCTATCTTATTCTGTCTCACTAATCGCCCAACAGCCACCACTAAAGAGCTATGGAATTCCTCTTCAAATTATTGGAGCCTGGGCTTGAGGAGAAGCACAAAAGATTCTGAAATTTAAGAACGCACCTCCTTAACCCGCTTGCTTGCTCCCTTTCATCTAAGGGACAGGAAGAACAACTGGAAGGGGACCTTCGACCTCTCCAAAGGTTTCACTGTACGTTCCTTCTATTCCTCCTTCCAAGCAACTGGATCATCTCCACTTTACACCTTCATCTAGAAAGGCTGCTGTCCAAAGAAGGTAAAATTCTTCCCAAGGGAACTATCACATGAAGCCACAGGAGAATACCCAAAAAAAATCCCCTTGCATAGCCCTCCAACCAAGCTACTGCCTTTATGTGTCTCAAGGAAGCTGAGAGCCGATATCATCTCTTTATTCATTGCCCTTTCATCCACAGACTCTGGATTTTCATGCTCAACAGATTCAGCTGGTCCACCATTTTCCCAGCCAATATTTTTTACTTTATCTCTTCCGTCCTCAAGGGTACCCCTTCAAAGGTGATAAACAAGTATTATGGCTAAACGTTGTGAGGGCTTTCATATGGAAACTTTGGCTGCAAAGAAACAACCAAACCTTCAAAGACTCCGAGGAAGCATACACTTCTTTTTAAATTTTGTTCCCCTTATGGCTCAATACTGGTGTAACTGCAAACACAAACACCCCCCCCCCACACACACACACACCAATTATAGCCTTACTTTACTTCTGGCCAAATGGATGACCTTGTAACTCCATTTTGAAGTGGCTCATGGGTCTATACCCTTATGTATTATTTCATTCATCAATGAAATTAGCTGTTTCCTCTATAAAAAAAATCAATATCATTTAAACCAAGCATCTTTGTTGCAACAACCCCTTCAGCTCAAATTCCTCCTTATTCTTCAAATTACTTCTTCTTGTAACATTCCAACTCCTAGTTCTTGTATCCCTAATTTCAGTAACTTTTTTGGACTTCCCTTCCACCACCCAATATAAATTAAAACATCCTCCCAAAATTGTGTTTTCTCACTGTTACCAACCTTCTTCAATTTCTTTTTTCATATATGTCCTGGAATTCGTCTTCCTCCTTCAACTTCTTTTCCCCCAGTACCACTCCCCCTCTTTATTCCCATAAATGCTCTGAATCACCCTGTGCCAAGGCCGGTCAGACTCAAAAAGAGATCTTCAAAGCCATTTTGTCATCAAAGCTTAATTGAATTCCTAATATTACCAATCCCCAAACCCCCAACCTCCTTAGCCAACAAATCCACCTTCCAACTAACATTCTACTAAAATATTTTTTTGGCTATTGGATTGCTCAGCCCATCTCTTCATCTTTCATTTCTACGTTGGGCTCTGCAAGGCAAGAATCCCAAGAAGATTATACTCTCTTAGTTGGTTTCCTTGGAGAATATTAACCCCACAAATTTTATCCCAAAATGAAAGCTCAGTTTCTGGGTATTCAAGATCAATGAATAGAGTTGGGAGGAAGTTTTGGATTTGGATAAATTCCATTATTCATATTAGTGTCCAGTTGACAATTATTTTTGTAATAACTTGGGGCCTTATCATTAACTCTTAATGAGAGTCTTATACCTACGTATGGTCTTCACACCACATCAACGAAAAAGTTCTTGTTTAAAAAACAAACACACACACATACAAATCAGCAAGGTAAAATTAGTTGGATACTTTTTAAGCATACTGATATTGAGGATACACTATGCCATGTGTGGAGCAGGAGTAGGAGCAACTTTGAATCACATAGCCACACACACACAGGAACCACAGCATCACATTCATCACTTCAAATGCTGTTGGATACGGCAGGTGAATTAATAAAAATAATTTCCAACGTTATGTTAATTTAACAACATGTAGGTGAATCAATCAAATTAATATCCTATAAAGTGGGTTCAACAGAAAAACACATGCATTGGCTGTGAGACAATCAGTTCACAGCACAAAATTAACTAACAGAAAGATGTTGAACCCCTGTAAGCTTCGTATTCATGCATAAGACATCCCAAGAAGCACAAATGAAGAGATTTAAGTATTAAAGGTACCTCATCTTTTCCATCAAGATCTGAATTCTTAGTCCCAACCTCTTTTTTCGGGGAGGAATTAGGTATCTCATGGTCAACATGTTTATGTTTCCTTACCGATTTACTATTTCCAGGACTAGCAGCATCTACTTTGCATCCAAGTTTTTTTGAAGAGCTAGCTACCAATGTTGGCTTTCCAGTCCTCTGCTTCTTTTGATCAACATCTTTATTTGTCTTCTTTTTCCTTTTTTTAGGCTCCTTCCCCACAGCACTAGTTGCAAGAGCAAGGTTCTTACTCGGAGATGCATCATCACAAGGAATTCCAAGCTTGTTCTCAAGCATATCAAGATTTTTATCAGGAACCTCGTCACATAGCTCTAAATTTTCAGCTTTAGAATGAGTTAAATCATCCGTAACAGCAGGGGCCGACTTTCCTTCTGTGTGAGAGTCTGAGTGAGATGCATTGCCCAGCTTTTCATCATCGATGATGACAGGAGAAGGAACGCTTGTTACAGTATTACCATCCGATGGATGACTTGGTTCGGTATTACAAGACACATCTATATTGCTGGTGGTTGATTTCCTTCCAAAATTCTTTACTTTTTGAGCTAAGATTGCTTTTCTCTTGTTGGAAGATCTCTTCTTGGCAAGAATGGAGCTTCCAAATATCCGGGACACCTTCTCAGTGTCAGAGGACTTGATTCCATTTTTACATTTTGCACTGACAACTTTTGTTCTTGCTCGTTTAGATATGGTGTCTAAATAGCTTGTAGGTTCTAACGGCAAATCAGTCTTCTGTTCGCAGCTTGGACAATGCCACTTCCCCATGGGGATCCGCTTCAATAAATAACAGATTCATGCAGAAGTTAGACCAGAGCATTGCAAACCTTTAAAAAAATATAAAATCCAGGCAAAAACAATTTTGTTTAATGAATATAACCAGAAGCAGAAAGAGTAAATGTCTGTCCCAATAGCAAATTATAGACTGAATCAACAAACCTTAAGGGGTGGATTAAGGCACTGAAGATGGTAGGTCCTTGGACAACTGTCACAGCATAACAAGTTTCCACCAAGATCACAGACCACGCATTCAAAGAAATACTGGATCAACAAATAATAAGCATGTCCAACTTAGAGAGAAGTATATGAATATATATCGCCTAATATAAGCATTTTACCATAACATATTAGGAAAAAGATTGGATGGCATAAATAATTCACCAAGAAGAAAACTTTTTCGTTTAAGAGGGTCAGAGGGTAAAAAGGCTGGAGACCATATCCTCAAGGTTTGTCCTTGCAGTAATCATCATTTGAAGATAACCATTTATGATGCATATGCTAGAACATGACCTCAAACAAAAAGACTGACAAACAAAAACTAATGCGAACTGTCCCAATTAGACAGAAAGAAACTCACCCCATCATTTCCCTTCTTCTTGGATGAAAACTGTTCACCATGTACCTCACTCTTCACCTTCCCTTTAGCCAAAGAAATACTTCTAGGGGATTCAATCACAAGTGACCCGTCTTCCCTTTTGCTGGGAAGATCAGTAGCAGAAGGAAGCTTTCTCCTTTTGCGTTTCATGACCCAATTTCTGCTAATAACTTTACTACTCGATGATTCATCCTCCTTCATACCTTAACCCTGGGTCTTGAAAAAAAGTACATGTACCACATCATGAGTTGGCATAAAGGTCAAGGAGGGCAGAGCCTCTTGAAAAGACAGTTGCTTTAATTTGATGTTCGGCAGAGCATCTAGAAAATACAGTTGCTTACACTTCAATAATAAATTTGTTTTTATATAAAAACAAAAGCTTTCCTTGAAGAAATGAGATACAATTTTGGGTAGGATAAGAATGCACCGTACACATGAACCTACCCCAAGGTCATTTTTTAACAAGAGCAATAATACCCATTATAAGTTGCAGATACTTACATTATATCACTTTCTTCTATGAAAAGGCTGAAGAACAAGTACCAAGACATAATTCCTTTTTCCATTCATTTTTTTAAGAAGCTGTTTTATTTCAATAAAAACAGATGGATGTACCTGCATGCTTTTAATTCATCGATTTTTGTGAATCCATACTTCCTCCAATCTATCAAACCCAAAGACAACCTAATTTATAAGAAAAAATATACTGCT
>NW_019104529.1:1083511-1114270 GCF_001995035.1 Momordica charantia
TTGCAGCTTAATTAATTAATTAATTGTAGTGATAAATTGGCAGCCTCACCAGTCAACAGTCAACAGTCAACAGTCAACAGTCACCAGCAAGATGAAGATGAATATCGTCCCGAATGCAGTGTGTCCAAACCCCCGGCCCCCATCCATCGCTCCTACTCTGCATGTACACACATTAATAATTCAGCATTAAAATTAATTAGTACAAGTTTGAAGTGGGGGTTATGTTTAATTTGTTTATTATTATTATTATTATATATAGGTAGGGACTAGGGTTTAGGATGGGTGTGGCGTACCGTAGGTGGTGGTGGAGGAATGGAGGTTGAAGTCCTGGAGGTTTGGTTGGATGGGCTGGAGCTGGAGGCGGAAGGGGTGGAAGGGCGACGGCGGCGGCTGCAGCGGGGCCAGCTGGAGCACGCTGCTGGGCTCATCGGCCTCATGATCTTGATCAGCTTGTTGGACTTGAACTTGAAGTTGAAGCTGAGGATGGAGCGGGAATGGGATAAAGTCATGCATCTGCTGGTGCTGCTGGTTCATGTCTACGTGGCTGCTCATCATCTGTTCCTCTTCGCTCTTCTGCATCATCGCCGCCGCCATCTGCTGCTCTTTTATCTACGGTTGTACCCCAATATATCCCAATCCGCCCAGTTAATGTTAATTAAAACACTGCTCATCTTTTTAATTCCATTAATTATTAATTAAATTACTTACCATATGATATATTTGCTCATTTTCATCCTCCAGAATTTTCTCCTACGTACACACAAAGCCCAAGCGCTGTATATGATCACACAAGGAAGAATTGAAGGAGTTCGATCTACAGAGAGAGAGAGAGACAGAAAATAACCTTTCTCTTGAGATTGTCCATTTGCTGCTGAAACAGCTCAGACTGCAAATTAAATGGATTAATCAGGAATTTAATTAGGAATTAGGGATTAGGGTAACGTTATTAGAGAATTATTGGAGTTAACTACGTTACCTTCCTGGCACGAACTCGATTGAGAGAGTTTTGGAGACGGTGGTCCATTTCATCCAAATCGCGGAGCTGAATGGCGCTGAGATCCTCCCCCGTGTACCGCTGCAATCTCACCTGAAGCTCCTCCGTCTCTTTTCTCATTTTCCGAATTTGGCTCGCCAGTTCTTCCTAATTATTGTACATTACAATATTTATTAACATATATTATTCCATTTTGATTCCTTTAAATAAAATTAAGATATATACCCATACCGGGTCCGGGTCGTTGCCGTCGTGCAGCCGGTCCGGAGCTCGGCTCCCGGCCAGTGAAATCTGATACCTTTTTATGATTTGATCCATGCTGTGAGAAATGAATTAATAATTAATCAACACAAGTAGGGTAGTAGTGGTATTTAGTAGGTAGTAGTGTGAGTGTGAGTATGTAGTTACCACTTACCAAGTTGGTTGGGAGCAGTATTCGAAGCACTTTCCGTTGCTGGAGAAGACGATGAGTCCGATCTGAGCGTCGCACAGAACGGAGAGTTCATGAGTCTTCTTGAAAAGCCCAGCTCGCCGCTTCGAGAAAGTAACTTGCCTTGTCGTCCGGTTCTCGATCCTCTTGATTGCGATTTTTCCTCTTCCCATTTCCGACTACTACTACTACAAGTACTACTGCTCAACCGCAAAATTCAAAAACAAAATACGCCAAATATCATTATTATTATTATTAATGCTACCTTCGAATTCTCAATTTGTTTCCTCACCTCGGCCTGATCGCGATATGGACCACACACCACACAAACACGGAAGCCCTAATGATGGCTGAGACGCACGGAAGAAAGAAAGAGATTTTGGGGGATCGGAGGAATTGAAAGACTAACAAAACAAGAGATTCAAAATGAAATCTTTTTCTTTTTCTTTTTTATAAATGTTAGACGACGACGACTGTGTACGTACAGAGCCTTAGGGTTGGTGCTGCCTGCTGCATGAGATTATCATCTTCATTCTTCAGCTACCTGTTTCCATTTTTAGAATTGAAGTAGTGCTTGGTTTTCCTCAATTGCCCTTGGGTTTCCAACAATATTACCCAAAAACCAAGTGGGAAAGAAATAAAATTTTGATGCGGATGCGGATGCCCAGTGGCAGTGGCAGTGGCAGGAGAAAGACACTTAACCACCCTCTGTGCTGTGGTTTTATCTTTTATGGAATTTGCCAAATTGGGAAACTCCCATTACTACACCCCAAAACCAAAACCATTTCCTTCCCGTTTAATTACCAAATTATCCCTCTGCAGTTTGCCTTACAAACAGAACAACTATTATTAATTCCACCATTAAAAGTTTATTTTTTTCAAATTAATCAGCTTGCTCACTCTATTAATTAATTAATTATTTTGTTATTTTTATTTATTATTCAGAGGGGGTGGGTGGGGTGTATGAATTGATGAATGATGATGATTAGCTGGGAGGTGTGGGCACAGAGAATATTAAGAATTACTAAAAATGGAGTGGAAAACAGTTTTGCGTCCACTTCAAGCCTTGCTTCCCTTCCAGTTTTCACATGGACCCTCTGTTTTTACTTCCAAAATTACACCCTACAACTACAAAATACAATGGATCCCATAACCATTTACCCATTTTTCAAATCTCAAACCACTCACCATTCAGACTTCAGACTCAATTTCCCTCACTTTTTAGAATTTAATTGGAATCATGGAATCAAAATTAAACCTTTTACAATGGTTTGAATATTCTCTCTCTCTCTCTCTTTTTTTTTGGTCTACAAATTGAGTGATAAATTAAATAGCAGTATTATGCCTTTCAATCCAGTTTTTTTTTTTTTTTGTTTATAAGTTGAGATCTCTTTCAAAATTGAGAGCATGAATTTCACTTTATTTTTCTATTTTAGAAAGATAGAAAGTTATTATATAAAACCTGAAACTTGAAGTGTTGATTAAAAATATAGTGAATGTAAATCAAGTTTTGTTGTGCAATTCTTATTTTTCCACAATATTGAGCGTGCCCAGAGGAGGGTTTTTCTGCTTATTTCATAATGCATGGAGAATTTATTTTCCATGCACAGCACCCAACTTTATTCCACCATCGCTTTTGCACGCCGAAGATTGAAATAGGAGTTTCCTCCCTCTGTTGAAGGCATCAAAAGTGTCATAATTACTTTCTTTTAACTAAGAAACAAAAGGAAAACTTTTCCAAGTCTCATTCTAAGACTTTGAAGGTAGAGAATTGGAAAATATAGCATATAAAATAAGTATAAATTATCTTCTACGCAACAGAAGTAGATGTGCTAGTTGAAACTGAAAAAAAAATAATTGATTTATAGCAATAAAGATAAATTCTGTTCTACAAAGTACAAACATGCATACCTGTACGGAAAACCCAATTGAAATTGGAGGGAAGAAAAAAGAAAAAGGAACTAAAATCTATTCTGTTTAAAGCTTCTCAAGTAAACCAATTGATCTGTTCTTTCTCTAGACATCATAACTACAATTAGGGCAGCAAAAAGCGTTGGCCTAGCCAATACAAACAAATATGTTATGCGTTTCAGCAAAAAGGGCAAGGGGGATAAACTTCGTTGAAATATCTGAATCCGATACTTTACTTTATACCTGTCCATCGCATTCGAAAACCTGGAAGTTTCCCGTTGGTTAGTACACAACAGAAATCATTCGGATGATATTGCTAATAAAATCAAGTCAAAGTACCAGCGAATCAAGTGTTACAATCTCATTTGATACAAGTAGTCCTGATCTGGAGTTGAGAGTACAAAGTGGCCAATGTATACGAAGTAACAAAAAGGTAAGGTTCACTACGCAAGTATAGAAATCTAATAGACATTACAACAGAAATTTATGCAGCCAAAATTTAGTAGTAGAAACATAAAACTTGCTATGTAGTATCAATCATGAAAGATTCAGCGCAGAGCCACATATAAATGAAGTTTTGGAGGCCAATGCAGTTCCTCAAATTAAAACGAGAAATGAAGACTAAAGAAGTGCTCACAAATAGTGCAAATATGAAAGTACCAGTTTTTCTTACACTACCGCTAGAGGTTTTAGAAACGAAAAACTGTCAAGTGCTCATAAATCTTATGGGTATGATAACTTTGATTTGATCTCGAAGGTGATTAAACTTTTACCTGCCAACAATCCATCAAAATTCTATAGGATAAGGATTTGTTTACATCATACCTTGATATTTTAGTTGTACAAGGGAGATGACATAGGTCGAAAATTGACTCTGATATCCTGATATTTACTCCTCAAATATGACACCCTTCATCAAAAAGGAAAACAATAGCCATTCCACGTTCACATCATTATCCAGCTTCAGATCCGAATCTTTGATCCAAGAATTCATCAAGTTGCCCCCAGTTTGGGGTGTCTGGTTTACTCAAATCATCACAAGGCAAAGATCTTATGCAGCCAAGAATGTGCTTAACATCCCGAAGCAGCCTGGTATCCAATTAGAAAAAGGGTGTCAGAACAAGGAGCATATTGTAATAATGGTTCGGTGATAATATCCTTGATTCCAAAGGACAAAGGGGCATTACCTATCCTTTGCTTGAGGGGTACTTATGTCTAACCGTGAAAATGCTTCAGAAATTTGTAAATGGAAGATTTTGACCACTTGCCTGAAGGTAGCACCAAAGAAAATTATTAACTTCCAAGTAGTAGAATGTGGAAAACATGCTTGATCTACAGATGTTTAGCAGCAATCCATTTTTTTTTTAAAATGGAACAGCCCTATTATAAGATCAGAGGTTGCTTAACATATCTACTAAAGGAACCAACATATGTATCTCAATATTGATCTGCTTCAGAACTCATCTACTAAAAGGAACCATTATATGTATCTTTGGTAGTAATCACCTTCACAGAGAAACTCTAGAAAAAATTTTATTAGTTCTCCATGCATGAAAAATATATTCATTATGAAATGTTTAATCTGTAAAAACAAATGAAACACCTACAATTTTCAACATAATAAGAGGAGAAATGTCTGGAATAAAATTTAGCAAATGCATCATAGTATGACTTACTTAAATATTGCCTGAACATCAGCCTCATGTAAGGTTCGAGATAGGACACGCTGAAGGTACCCAACTTCCTGGATATCAGTGATTTCAACCCAAGTCAATCAGAAACATGTTGACAAACAAGGCAAAAAGTGCAATTAAATGCAAAGATCATTCTAATCAAACTTGTGAGATGACTTGTGCTATTATGCACCGACCATGTTGGATTTCATTTGTCATAACCATTCGTACATGCAATGTGTTCAAGCATGCAAAGCGGAAGAAAATACTTTGATATTGAAAATAAAGAACTAATCCCTTAATTTTACATGATAGCCAGGACAAATATCTAAAGTAACTAGAGGAAAAGGCTCTTATCAAACTTCTATGCATTGGTTTGATTGATAAATTCAAGTAGCTACCTTGGTAAGGGATCGAGCAAACTGGCTGGGCTGAGGGTCAGAATCCTGGAGTCTATTCCAACTTTCAACAATTTGAGGTAGGCCACGAAGATGAACCAATAACCTCTCCCTCATTATCTGGACCAGCTTAGTATGAATTTCATCTCGGTGAACTTTGTAATCCTAAATTATTAAATAATTGAATAAATGGTGCAAGTACGTAACAAAGCAATTCTTCATAACAGAAAATCTTATAAGAGAAAGCTATTCAAGAGTAATAATACAAGGACTTGGACAAGAATCTAGAAACAATTCCAGAAAAAAGTCAAACTCTATATATACATGCAACTTTAACACCAACAATTTAAAGTTAAAGTTCTGTAAAAAAATAATAATAATAAAATTAAAGTAGATTCATCTTTGAAAATAACCAACCATCCAGGATGGCCAATAAATGTATATTCTTTTCCTTTAACTTTTCTCAGACTCTTCTATGTCTCACCATACACCCAAAAAGATTGAAATACTTGCATATTTGATGAGAGTTTGCTCTCTTTAGTCATTTACTGCTCAATCAAAGTTAAATGTGAATTGCATGTGCAATTTTTAGGTTTGGTTCATTGGGTTATGTAGTGGTTATTCTCAAAACTTGTGCTTCAAGTGCCAGGACTATTGGATTTCAATGTAATTCTCACTTTAAAAAACACACGCTCACACATGGCACAACACTACAAGTATAACTATTTGAACCCTTTTCCGCCCCAGGGACAAGCAACATATACAATTAGCATAACTGATATATAACAGAAGGAATGAAATGATGAAAAAATAAATACTTGAGCCACTCGATCAATCTCTGAGATCAATAGTGTCTTTCGCGCCTCAGGTACCTTGAGAAAAAGGATTCTCCTAATTTCTTGGTCAAGACACAAAAAGAAAAAAAAAAACGTCAAACTACTTCAAAACATCTTGAGCAATACAATATTATTCCCAATCCCATATTCACCAAATCACCGCAAAAGAACATGGAATCCTGTGTCAGATACATCACATAAAAGGGAAAAAGATTATATTCTGAAACACAATGTCTCCCAAAGCATTTTCCTGCTTCTCTGTAATATTTAGTCAATCTTAGATAAGCCTGACATGACTTTCATATTGGAAGAAGGAATATTACCAAGAAGGAAGTAATGGCTATATCCCTTGGGAATATTTAAATCCTCTCTTTTGTTTAATATTTAAATTCTCTCTTTTTTATTAAATTCAATCAAAGCACGACAGGAGGTATAGGCTGCGGCTACATCCAACATGCTTCTGAAAGTTCCCAACAAGTATCAAGCATGCACGATTGAGTGTCAACATTTTCATTCATCATACTTTCAAAACTTAAAAATGTCCTTGGAATCGTCAATAAAATGGAATGAAAAATAATGTTTCATAAAAAACATAAACATTTTATTAAATATTAAGAAACCAATTAGATCAGATCCTGTTAGTTCTTCTTGGGAGAATTTATGTCCTCCTTTATCTGCATATATTTCTTCCAATACAAGCTCGGTTTCTTTTAAATTAAAAAACAATGATGAAAAAATAGAATAATTATATGAGAAGATTTCTTTTTAATTGAAGTAGGTGCTGAAGACAAAGAGCGTGGGGCAGAATGTGGTTTGCTAGACATAAAATTGATTGGCCTTGCCTATGAAATATAGGCTGCGACATAAGCAACAATAGGGAATTAAAGTTGAAGCCTTAAAGATTTTGTTGCAACGTACCAGGAATAATCGCGCAAGTAAAACTGATAACTTGACTGGCCAGTGCCAAGTGCTTGGATGTGATGGACTTCAAACCAGACACCTGGAACACCACATAAATTCAGTTTTTAGGAGGGAGAGTAACCAACCTAGCATTTGAAAGTCATAGCTTCCATGGTAAGCAAGATAGAGAAAGCGCTATGCAAGAACAAGAAAGCGCTATTCAAGAATGATTTATAATATTCAACCAACTACACATTAAGGGAAAAAAAAAGAAAAAAGAAAAATCCACATTATTTTCAATGATTTAACAGTCTAAAAGGATTCATATTTACAAGTAAATTAAAAACTAAAGAAGCAAATATAGAAGCATTACATTGACTACATACATTGAGTCTAACTGAAGTACCTGCATAGCACCAGCTCCAAGAACAAGTTGACAAGTCCTTGTATTGAAAAACTTGAGAATTTCCACAACACGATGAACGACCTCAGAAGATAGTGCTGGAAGAGAATCATTCATGTCAATGTACTCCGACAACATCTTGAGCAAGATCAACCCACTGGGAAAGAACCATAAAAGAAGAAACATACTATTTGAGACACCAGCAGCAAACAAAATAAAGTTCATCAAGCTAATTAAAATTAATAAACGATGGTGTACATCAGTACCGTTGCACTATGGAGAAAAAATAGAATATATAATTCAATGTGACAATGTGATATCACAAGGAATAAAGAAGCTCCAAATGAAGACAGAATAACAACAAAGGACCAAATAGGTTAAGTCATGGCCAACAACTAGGCACCAACCAATTTATTTAAGGATGTTTGTGGAGGAGGGAGCAAGTAATAGATATATAATCGAGAAAAAATTATAAAAGAAAGAAGAAACTAACCAGTTTACCATGTGATAACCAATGCCTTTGTATTGCAAAGTCTGAGAGCTTGATTTTCCACGTTCCTTCACATTAGTATTGTTAATTTGTGTTGTAGGAATTAACACATCAGCTTTACTTTTTTCAATTTTGTCCGCAGGAGTAGGCTTTGCATGTTCAGTATTCCCCCCCGTCATGTCACTTGAATCAGTCAGCTCAGAGTGCTGTTGAGCATTTAGTGATCCACCCCCTACAATGCTTGAATCATCATTATTTGTAGTCACATCAGTGTAGCTTCGATCCATATTACCCTGAGCATCATCAATTTTTGCAGAAAGCAGTTCTTGAGAATAAAGTGATTCAGCTATAGCTTGAAACTCGTCAGGAACATCCACTTCAACCCATGTTTCCTGATCAAGCACTGCTTTTATTTTTGTCATCTACAATGCCATAAGTTACAGAACCATGAATAATAACTCAACAAAAGAGAGTTAGGTACAATAATAACTCTAAAAACAAGAGAATAAAGAAAGAAAGAAAACCAGAAACTTACACGAGATTCGTGTTGAAAATCAACAAAAGCTTTGGCCTGTGACTGCAAAGTTCCACGAATGCTATATCCCAACCTTCCACCAATCTGTTTAAGTTAGAAGAATGATGGAATCATGAATATTCTGATTAGCTATGGATTTATATCCTTAAAAGTTCATATTCCAGATATACTTTTGGTACCTTTTCAGTGGCAGTTATAAAATCTTGTGTAATGTTGTATATGCTTAAAAACTCCTGCAGTCTCAACTTTGGATGAACTAGAATGCGAACACCAAGGAGTTTAGCCCATCTTCCATGAGCAGCATCACAAGCTGCAAAAACAGCTTCTGTATTTTCTCGCAGTACATCAGCTCTGTTTACAATCAAATTGCTTCAACAGTCGAGAATAATAATAAAGTTATAAAAGCAAAGATGGGAAGTATCAAAATTAAATATTCAGCAAGTGAGCAGCAATTTTTAAAACAGAGAAGAAAAAAAAACAATGAAGAATACGATTCTCAATGGTGCTTCATAGAACCAGACCCAGATAGATTGGATTATTATTGTTTTTTTCAGAAAGAAGGCGAGTTCAAAAGCATTTAATTCAAGCTAAGATCATTGCTAACACAGGCAACTCTTAGCTATCCTAGAACACAACAACTATTGGTGGCGCAGCGGGTAGGCAGTATGCAGTAACAGTAAGAGTGTCCTAATTTTTAATTTTATTCTTTCTCAAGCTTTCTGACTAAAAGATGAACAATGAAAGAATCAAACTACTCTATTGTCATATTTCTGATATCCAATCTTCCAGAATTATGACTACTTAGAGGAAGGCCAGTGTCCTAGATCAACACCTGTATTGGTAAATTAAACTGAGAGCACTTTTTCCACCGTTCAAACATTTCTTCTTTTTCAACCAAAATTATAGCACTGAGCGGAAAAGAGAGAGTGAGAGTAGATGCAAGTTTCTGTACATCAAGTATGATATGTACGGAGTGGTACAAAATTTTACCTACTTAGTTTTACTCGGACTAAATTGGCACATAGCTCCCCCCGTCCCCCAAAAGAAAAAGGAAAAGTAAAATATATCAAAACAACGAAACAATATTTTACCGGAAATTTCTAGACATATTTGAAGGATTTGCTGCATCATTTGCTTTTCCCGGTAAGGAAGTAACCTTGGCAGCTACTCGCTGAGGTAAATGTGGAAGAAGCAAACCAACTTGATTATCACTATCTTGAGCTGTACCAGCAGCTGCAGCACCAATAGCAATTGCAGCAGCAACTGAATCTGCAGCATAATGCCCATCAAGGTTGCACATAATCCATTCAATAGACTTTTTCACTTCTGCAGCACGCACTAAATGTACCTGCATTCACTAAATGAAAAGAGATCATAATGCATCCGATGAATTTCCAGCATGGTGCAAAACTTAGGGTAAGAAGACCTCTAGAAATATGATTAATTTCATTTAATCTGTTCAAGAAACTTTTCCAATTGATGCTAAAACAGTAATGGACCAATCAATCTGCTTTGTTGCACTACCAAATGACAAACCTGATTTAGGTCCTATATTGAGGTGTTAAGTTCACATATCATAATGCCTACTACAACCTTATCGAATTTTTGTTTCTTTTCTTATAAGAAACTGAGCTTTCATTGAGAAACGTGAAAGAACATACAAAGGCATAAAAAAAATAATAATTAAAAAAAATAACAACCAACAAAAGGAAATCCGCCTACAACAAGGGACCCGATCCAAAAGAATAACACCTAACTGGTAATTACAAAACATCTGCGTTATCAAAACTTTTTTTTTTTAAAAAAGAAAAGAAATAATGCCTACTACTACCTATTTGGGTAGGCTAGTAATTCTCAAACCAGATGTATGCTCAAATGCCTTAACTAGATTAAGAAGATTTTTACCTCCAATCTTTATATTGAAGAAGAAAATAGTATGATCTAGTATTTTTGTGATTCAAAGCCAATTGAAGAGCAATTTAATAACTAATTTTGCCCTTCAAGAGAATGCTTCATCCACCTTGTTTTATGCTCCCTTTTTTGTTAATAAAAGTGTTGCTTTCCAATCTGTCTTCAAGAAGAAACTGGGGAAGAAGATTGGAATTTGCTCTCCCTTAATTCGTTTCATCCAGTTCTTTCAAGAGAGGCGGAGACCCATGCCTTTAGACCTCAAATGACAATCTTAGGGCCAAAGACAGCCACTCCTAAACCTGAAACCACTACTTAATCTGATAAAACCCAAAACAACAAACAGCAATTACTGAACCTTAAATGTCCATCTAGAATCAGAAGGACTTATTGAGATAGAGAATCCAAACCCCTACTAGAATCAGGAAAGCTAATTGAACCAGCAACCCTACACCATACCTTTTTTTTGTAGGACAGTATTTTCATTAATGAAAGAAAACAAAAGAGATGAAGATGGGATATCCACTCTAGCATTGCACCAAACCAGTTTTTTGTAAGAACCTTACACCAAACTAAGTAACCAAAAATATAGTTGAGGGAAGGCCAAAGGAATCTCCGATTTAACAAGCTTGCCAGTTTCACAATCTGTCTCAAGCTTCGATTGATTTCAACATCCAAAACTCTGGAACTTCAACCCTTTGCTTCTTTTACTTTCTTATATTAACATTTCTATCCGCAGCCCAACTCCCAACAAATTACAAAACCACATCAATCATAAACTGTAACTTTATTTTAATGTAACAAGCCCGTACATTTGATATAATAAATCTAATGTTTTAATAATTAGAAGCAGTGTAGGACAGATTGAGTGCATTATGGAGAGAGTACGTTTAAGCAAGTAAAATTACCTGTACAATCTTGAAAATGGCACTTAAAAGTTGAACAAAGCCTTCAGATGACAGACCCCTCAGCTTGCTTGCGAGTGATGCACCTCCACCTGAGTCATCAATTTATTGTAATATCATTCACATAAAAGAGAACAACAGGGAAATAAAGAAGCACTAAAGAAACTTAAAAATTGCAGACTGGATGACACACAATTTCATCACGAAAGAATGTATCTTGATAAGAAATGTAGATTTAGATCTGAGAGAATATTTTGTAATGAAATAGGATAAATCCTACAAATGCTGAAGGACACTACGTCTGTCATGACAATTCAAAACGCAACTATAGCCTATCACCTTATTGGTAATATAATTTCACAAYGCTGTTGATCAGTTGTACTTTCTTCATTTAATCTTTTGTGCAATTCATCCTCTTTAGCAAAATTACTTCGTATCATGCACAAAAATATGGATGAAACTATTTTGTTTCATAAAAGAAAAGAATAATCAAACAGTAATATTGTACAAACAGATGGATATCAAGATTCAGCTACTCCTCACCATCTGCATCCACCGTTCTCTCTCCAGGTGCAAAATCTGAGTCTAGAGGTCTCATTAGAAGAACAGGAAGTAGTTCTGCCACTGCATTCTTAATAGCAGTTTTCATATCAGCTGTAACTGCATCACGATATAACCTCAACACAGAGGGAAGCTTGGCCTGTAGAAACAACCATATATATGTAATTAATTTGGTTCAGAATTGAAAATCAATATTTGAAGATCATATAACTCCATGTACAGACTTCCAAACCAACAGTTAAATAACTTTAATGCTCGTAATCAAGCCATATCAAGAACCCTATCTAGAGTACATATCAACATCTTTAAACTGACCATAAGACAGATTAACCACATAACAGTATTGCATAAACCTGGGGGGGGAGAAAGAATTGTTGCTACAAAATTGTGGGCGATCAGTTCCCATCGGGATTATTACACTTAGCAAGATAAAATGACGAGGTAGTTGATAGTTATGGATCTTCATGTACAAATGAAGGGGATGTTCAACGTTCAATCAGAGAGGAAAGATCAAGAAATTATTCTCCAACCAAAACAATGTAGCATGATAATGAGAACTCACAGTCCTAAGCAATCCAATGATGATAGGAAGAAGGCGATCACGGAAGTTGGAGGCTTCTTCTTCATCAAACTTTACCTGCCACAGTTTTATCCACGTGTCACATGCAATAAAATTATAAAACTAGTCCTCGATTAGTAACAATAACAGAAATAAGATGCAGACAAAAAGCAGTTACAAACAGTGAATAGAAGTTTCAGATACACAGAATCATATGTAGTTGTTAGCAGAATCAAATTTACTGCTTAATTAACTTATTTTGTAGAAGATGACATAAAAAAAAAAATTGGATGAAGAAACAATTTCACTGATGATAGAAATTACAAAAGTGGGCCCATGATAGGGGATTACATTAAGCTATTCCAGCTGAACAATAGAGAGGAGAAGCTATAGTTGTGAAAGAGGGGTGAGCATGTACACCAAGATATAGCCAAGAAAACTACATCTTCAAAAAGTCTATCAGAAGTGAGCTTTTCCATTAAAGATATGCTGATTTTGCTCCCTCCATGAGATCCACAAGAAGGTCCTGTTAATGTTCAACCATAAAAGCTTCTTTTAGTTGTTGCAGGGATGTCCCAGGAGAGTCGTTTCCAATAGGAGGGGAGGATCATTTGGAAGAGCAATTGACCAGCCAAAAGTTGTGAGAATCATTGACCAAAAAATCGTGTGGCAAAGACACAAGTGACAAAAGAGATGTTGCTGTGATTCCAAGTTGTACTTACAGATCGGACACCACTGTGGGGAGATAGCCAAGGAGCGGAACCTTTGCTACAACTTATCGTTTGTGTTGCTGGCCCTGTGACTGAGCTCCCAAATAAAGAACTTCACTTTTTTGGGATAGGGGTCCTGCCAAATTGATTCGAACAGCAGGGGAGAGGAATCATTAGGCTGTTTGAGAAGATCTTTCATGAGAGATTTTGTCGAGAATTTGCCTCCTGGTTCAGGGTTCCAAAGGAATGACTCTCTCCTAGCAGCGAGATTGATGCTTGATAGGTGGAGGGATAGGAGTGCCCATTCCTCAATTTCTTCTTCCTTCAAGTTCCTTTACAGCTTCAGATTTCAGCTTCTATTTTCCTCATTCCACGCATCCTTCACTGTCATCTCTTTAACCCTAGTCAGATTGAACAGGAGGGGGAACTGACGAGACAATGGTCCGCCGTTTGTCTAAGGATTATGCCAAAAGGAAAGGATTTGTCCATTTCCAATAGAATAAGTTAAATGCTCGAAAATTGGATGCTGTTGTTTTATGATGGCTTTCCATGGTCCTTTGGCAGTGGCTAGAGATGAAGTACCCGATTTGTGGTTCCTTGTGTTATACCCATATTTGGCGTCAATCAGCTTACTCCAGAGGGCATTCGGCTTTGTTAAATATCTCCAAATTCATTTCGCTAGTAGCACTCTGTTTTTTTGCTTCATACCATATAGGCCGAGACCCCATCCTCTATAGGCCAAGTGATGGTCTCCCATTCAACTAGGTTTATACCTTTGTCTGCTTTACTTCCTTTCCACAAAAATTTTCTGAAGATGCCGTCTAGGGAAGCTGCAACTTTGGAAGGCAAGGGTAAAAGGGATAAAAAAGTATGTGGGGAGGGGTTGTTTAGGTGGCTTGAATGAGGGTGTATCTACCTCCTTTGGATATATAGGAGTTTTTCCATGATAGGAGTCTTTTCTGCACTTCTTCAAGCAAGGGATCCCAGAATGAGAGTGATTTGTACTTACTGTTCAGGGGAAGGCCAAGATAAGTATTGAGCCAAAATCCCTTTTTACAGGCAAACTTCTCTGCTATGTAGTCAAGCTCTTGATCCTCAAGGTTTACACCCATAATTTCTGATTTCTTATGGTTGATTTTCAGCCCCGATGCTTCCTCAAAAAGTCGGACAATGCTGAACAAGTTGGTAAGGGAAAGATCATCAGAGGAGGAGAAGAGTATGGGTTATTCTTGATTTTGATGGAGGCTTCAAAAATATCAAGCCGGGACAGGGTCTTTTTGGCCGTTTCAACGTATCCACCGCATGAATCTCCTATAAACCTAAAGGTTTCTTTATCCCATTTATCTAATGGGAGGTTTCTAATCTTTATCCATCCCCCGTATGAGGGAACTTTTGGGTAAAGTGCTGCCGCCTCTGGGCTCCATGGAGCAAACTTTAGCTGAAATCAACCGACTTTGTACCAGTCCTTTAATCCACACAGAGTAAGCCTTTGGTCCTCGCTTTCACATCGAAGGAGGGCCCTGTCCACAGGGAAGGGGTTGACAGTACAGAAGTGACTGATATGTTGTTGCAGAGCACGAGATATACAGAACCAATTGTCATGGAAGTGTTTCCTTATGACAATGATGGAGGATTCGAGCCATGGGGGTCTGATTCTGGATAGAGGTCTATTGGGCCGTGAGTCTTTAAATGCTGTTGATGGGAGGATGGTGTGATGCAGGGAGGGATTTTTTCTCTCACAACTACTTTTCCTTTCTTAACGACTTCAAAAAAGGTAGCAATATTGGTAGTTTTGGCTGTGCAGTATTAAAGGAGGATGCATTCAAGAGGTTATAAAAAGTCGTCCATCCTTTTCTTTCCCCACCTATGGAACCAATAGCTTGTTGAAACCACCATTGTTGTCTAGTTTCGCGATTTCAACAATGGGTCCCTTCCTATTAACAGTTTTCTCTATCCAGATTGTATGGTCATCAGGGGAATGCTGAGAAGAGATTGAGAAGATGTTCTTTAGCCAGGTGAGGGAGGATCGCTGGATGGTTAGGAACAAGGCTCTATCTTTGATGGTTAGGAACAAGGCTCTATCTATCGTGAAACGTTTTCGTTCTATGAAAACAGGGCGAACTGAAAGCTGCTGGGCCATGCCTACAAGGGTGTGGATTAGTGCTCACGGCGTGGAGTTGTGGGGAGGGAGGAAGAGAGGGGAAGGAGAGAGCAAGACATGTCTTTTTTTGAAGATGACATAAAAATTGTTTAATTATAATTGAGGTCATTTAGCTAATGTACAAAAATTCGTTTCAAAGTAATAATACATTGCATTAATTAATCTACTGCATTGAAGAGATACTTGGCATCTCCCCTGACAGGGTCGGGAAGAGCCTTCAGGCTTCCCTGTTAACACATCGGTAAACTAGAATAAAAAATGTTTTAGAGGCACTTTATACTAATATTTACTTACTTCATCCTTTCCATTCATTAGATTTGAAGCCCTTGCTTTTGTTTCAAATATAATAACGAGATCTACATCTCCAGCATCATGAAATGAGGCACGCATAAATTCTGCTGAAAGAATGCTACACCAGAAAATTAATATATTAATAGTCTCCAGAGGGAATTAAAAAAAATAGAATAATAAAAGCAGTATATTACATTGATAGCAACTCATTTTCGAAGTTACGAAAAACGATAAGATGCAAAATAAGAAACAAGCAACAATATCTTGCCTGTCACATTTATAAAAATCACACAAATAAACTTTTCAACCTATTGATGTACTAACTAGACTCTTAACCTTTTTTTTTTTTTTTTGAGTAAGAAACAATTTCATTGATGGATGAAATTACAAAAGCACCAAACGGGATTACGTGAAACACTTCAGACTCTTAACATGATTGTATAGTTTTTTTAATCAATAAAAAAGGAAATGATATGGACAATTATGACTACCAACATACTGAATTTAACAATTAACCTCATGATTAAGGTTATTTGGAACAGGCATAGCACTAAGTTTAATATGTCGGTGGTTACAGTATAACTTGGCTTGGTTCGAAATGGAAGCTGTAAAATGTAATGATAGATGAGATTCCCCAAAATGTAACTACAGGAGTTGATGTCATTTACCTTTAAGCTATACTCATGTTGACGGATTCTTTCCCACTTGTACAACAATAAGATTAAAATATTACCTGGTTATGGATTCAATTGATGCTGCTACATGATCACGTAGATGGCGAAAGCAATGAAGACCGGAAAGTTCATCACCCTCCTAAAGCACATAAGAAATTGAACTAATAAATATTTACATTCAGATCAACTGAGAAACTTCTGTTTGATTCAAGCCAACATACTAACTTTTTGGAACGGGAAGAAATTGTCAACAAAAATGTAAACCAAACTTTTTTTCAGAAAAAACAATTTCATTACTAATGTGAAATTAAGAGTACAAAATGGAAATGTAAACCAAGTTTGTTTTTTCAGTTTCCCCCTTCTGAGTGATAGGCAGAGTTAGAATCCATATCTTGGCATCTGGGTCATCTCTTTTCTGCTTTCTTGCGAGACTGACAACCTCCTAGATTTTCAATTTGTTTCTCCATTTTTATTAAATTTTATTTATTTCTTAGTTCTCGTTAATAGGGGCAGTATAAAGCCTATCAAAAGATTCAAGATTACACTGTCATCACTTTAGATTTATTTTTTCCGACCCTAGAATATGAACAGAACTCGTACAGAACAGATAAACATATAGATTTAAAAAATAAAAATCATCTACTTCGCTGGATGAGAAAATACCAGAAGATGTAGTAAATCATCAGTGACATCCAAGGCTCCAGCACAATCTCCTGATGCTACAAGCTGTACGACAAAAGTATAAATCCATTAATACTAGTTTCGATCACTACTAGATATGAGTCCTATGGCCAATATTGTACCTTTATAAAGAGTAAAGAGAAGTTACATAGACTCTCTTCCACAATCACAAGTTTTGTTGAAGGTTCCTTAACTAAAAAAATTAATACTAATCTTCCACCAAAAGGTAAAGCATTCCAATTGGCACAAGCCATAGAGAAATGATAACTATAAAAAAAGTATCCGTGTAAAGCATTCCAATTGGAGGAAACAAAAACTTAACTTTCATCAAGACTCCATCCCCCTATTTTTTAGGAAATACTCTCCTATTTTTTTCTCACCAAACCTCCCACGAAATTGCATTAATGACATTGAGCCATAAAATTTTGGCTTTTCTTTTAGAAGTCATGAAAACAACAGAAAGCAGACTCACGTGTACAAGCCTTCTTAACAGCAGTACAACCAGGCTTGTCCACAATCCCATGCTAAAAGGACACAAAAGGAAAAGGTGATGTGTCAATTCCTAATTTCTTTTAAACACAATACACCAACTTGGAGAAAGACAAGAGTAGGACTTCCTCATTTGAATTTTATCTTGGATGTTAAGACCTCTTGACAGAATAATCACACCAGCTTTATTTTCTTAGGATATCGTCGCATCCAGATTACCTTGGTGGTCTCATGACTGAGAGTCTGAAAAGCACTGCACAGGTCCTGAATACATTACCTTTCCATATCATTCTAAAAGTATTAGCAAATTTTCATTGTTTTTTTAATCAGTACCCGCTTCACGATTGAACATGGTCATAGAATTGTGCTCTGAAAGATCCAATTATAAACTTTGAAGCCGTCGGATTGTTATGAAAAAGCACAGACTCTGACAACAGTTGCTATTTTCTATGACTTAATGCATCGACCACAACTAAGTAGACGGGGTAAAAACTTAGGAATTAAAGGTTCATCCAAGAAACGCAAAGAAATTATAGCAAGCAAATAGTACCATACGTATGATTAAATGGACTGATTAAAATACCAATTTAAGAGCTGAAATGGCCTGATTAACATATAAAATAAGCTTCAACTTCTGCTGAAGAGCCAATAAATTGTTCCTGGTCGCATTCTGCTCCTGAATTTCCCTGGCAGAGTCCACTAAATCGACATCCAAGAGCCGTATGGTCTCCTTTAATTGCCGTATCCGGCTACATCCCTCCACTATCTTCACATTTAAATCCTGTAACTGCCCCTGAGCCTCGAAGAAAGAATTGGAACGCAGTGAAATTTCCTTGACTAAATGCAACTCCACGACATCTAAATAATGTGAAAGCTTCTCTTGGAGCACCAAATTCTGCGTTACATTCAAGAAGGGACAGGCTGCACGGAATGTCGCCCCGTCCTCCAATGCGAAATCTTCCTTGAAGTAAAGCGCGGGAACCTCTCTCAAACATGCCACAAGCGCTTCCCCCTGGCCCCCAATGCTATCCAAGCCGACGCTCTCTTTGGTGGAATGGTTCCGTATGTCCTCGAATCGATGATAAGAATCGGAGATCAAGGCGGTGTAGTTGTTGAAATCGAATCGAGTAACTTCAGAGGAGGCTATGGTGGAGGAGAGGGGCAAGAACTCAGGCGGGCTGACGGTGGACGAAGACGACCACCAGGCAGCCCAAGAGGCATCGGATTTGCCAGCGTGCGGGTTGTTGAGAATTGAAGACAAGCTCTGGCTGCTGGCATCGGAGTTGGTTTTAGAGGAAGTAGTTCGACGAAGACTCGTTTCTCTACTGAGAAGGGTGGAGTATTCAGTAGGGGACCTTCCCGATTGGGAAGGCTGGGACTCCATGCTCAAAATCTGAGAATCATATGAATGAATGGCGGGTTCCAGACAGAAATATCACGTTCAGTAGTCGAATTCCAAAGCGATAGAGATCGAGATGAAGTGGTTCAGACCAGATCTCAACAGACGACGAAGAAAAGCCACGAAAAGAGAAGGAAGTTGGCGCTGGATGAAGGAAAGAAAAACGAACTCCTTCCAATGCAACTCCGGTGGTAGATCTCGTTCAAAATTTCTGGGCTCATGAAATGGAATCCATTCCTATACCACATCACTGCCCACCTCCACCTGCCGATTCCACACCCTTGGCCTTGGCCTTCATTACGCAATTACACATTACCTTGTAATATTATAATATAATTGTAACGCCAATTTAATGAGATTAATTTTTCACATCATTTATCTTTTTCTTTTTCAATATTATCATATTATGTAATTAGAATCATATATTTTTCTACCATTAGTGTAATAACTTCTTAATTAGAGACGATTGTTACTGAGCTAAACTCTACTCAATTAAGTAATCAAACTCAACATAACTCAACAAATTATTTCCTTTATATCTTATGTTGCGGGTTCAAAGTGATTAATGATTTTGATTCAATTTTGTATCAATATATTAACTAAAAAAATTGGCTAAATGAAAATTCTCACTTTATCACAGGCTCCTTTTTGACTTTACAACCACATGTGGAGCCAAAAAGGGAAAATCAGGAATCTATTATTGTTTCTTTTTTTTTTTTTAGAACATGTTGATGAGGAAACTCAAACTCTTAATCTCTTGATTAGAAGTATATGCGAATTACCGCTGAGCTGCTGAAATCTGTTAGAAGCAAGGCAATTCAATTACATTTATAGTAAGCATTTATAGTTAGATAGATATTGTGAGAGCCAGAGGTGTGTGCCACAAATGTTACAACAAAACAATTATGTAACAAAGTTGAGGCGTACATTATCATTCAAACAAGATATACAGCAATGGAAAAAAAAAGGATTGATTATGATTATGTAGCATAGTCTTCCTCTTCCACGGCTAGCAATTAGCATACTCTTCCTCTCTCGAATGATCTCCAAAGCTTCTGGCATTTGATTAAACACAGAATAAAGCAGTTTGCTCCATTCAATTCTTCCTGAACAAGCTTTCTATCTCCAAGGATCATTCGTTTAATTCAGGGAAGCTTTGGTGAGACTTGGCCCCGGATCTCATTCATTGTTGTCCCTTTTGCTTCTTCGTATTCCAAATGTAATTTCACCTGTGTACACCAAATTCATCCAATCCAATTACACTAGTTAAAATAAGAGATTTTGCATAAATATGACTATGTTGAAACTACACTTAGTAATTGTATTTGCCTAATTGGTATAGCCACCCTCATTGTCTTGTTTAGCTTCATAATCAACCACTACACATCGTCCATCAAATGAACTTCCATGCAAATTATACAAGATTCATACCTATCACCACAATTTAGTTTATTTTTCTCAATCAAAATAGCATTTCACTTTAAACTTGTATCTGTTTAATACGAACTTTTCATTAATAGATAAAAAGAAATGTGGGTGTCCCTAAGTATAGAGGAACAAAGCTCCAACTCCCAGTTATTAAAAAAAAAAACAGAACAAAGATAAAAAGAAATAGAACGGTTCAAGGATATAAACTCCTCAAAGGAGTGAAAAGGGAATAAAAACAGAAAAGGTAACAATATGGGAATGGGATAAAGGCACCCCAATTAATACCACGATCAAAGGAAAAGAAATACATGTGCTTTGCTGAGATGAACCACGTCCCCCTACCTTCAAAACCTTTGATTGCAGTTGAACCTTAACTCCAAAACAATTGCCTTGATAGCAAAACCCAAACCAAAAATACCCTTGGGGACGAAAACAAACCTGAAAAAAATCTAAAAACTTCTTCGGAAGAAAATCAGCAAAGATAGGGCCGCTTCAAAGATATAATCAGAAAAAACCATGAAGAATCAATATTCCAAACCAAAGAAGACTTCTTATCTCATAAATTCCCTCCTTCCAAAATAGCCAATAAATAAGAAAAACCAAGAAATTCAGCAACCATCAAAAATCCAATCCTCCATAGACCGAAAGTGCTGATCCAAGGACTTCCAAAACAAAAATTTAACTTGCCAAAAGCATGCCAAGTTTTAAAAAAATAATAAAAATAAAAGAAGACAAAGCAAGAATACCAAGAAAAGTAATAAAACCGAGTTCCACGTCTTAGTCTCAAATTATACTAACCTCTTCCAACTGTTTCTGATATTCCAGAAGCCTTTATCTAGTTATACCCTCGGTCTAAAAAACAACAAATCTAGACTTTACAGGCGTGGTAGCGTCCACTAATAGTACTGCTATCTTTATCTTCGTCCATTATATCTTCAAAAGACAAAATGCTGTTACTAACAATCACTGGGTCAAACAAGCTATAAAAGCATAAAAAAATCAAGCTCGGGGATTTTATCACTGCAGGATGTAGATAGAATTTAAAATGCCTGCATTCCATTTGAATCAGCACTTTGGCTCTCTCTTGATTGAGCTTTATCTTTTGTTATGAAATCACCTTCTTTCTCTAATATTCGAAAAGGTGTATCAAGAACCTTTCATTCATCCTTACAAAGATAGAAATAGTTCAAGTAAACAAGTGATATTACACATGCTAGCCAGCAAGCCAGCTATCTGCACGCTCATAAAAACAACCACCAACCATGAGAATATAAAATTTCTATATGGTACTCAGTTAACGCCAATCTTAGCCGTACGCTTGGTTTACTGGGCCTCTATATACAAATCACCATGTTCGATGATCAAAGTGCTTGTGTTGATTTTCTAGAGAAATTATTAGTGACATTTTATCCATTTCTTTTATCCTATCAACTGTATTTCAATAGCTCGGACCTCGTTTACAAAACAGAAACTTATCAATGACAGCAAGAAGGCCCCATAAGATTAAATACCTCTTTTTTAAACCGGTTGCCTACAAAGGACAACAAGGCCTTGCGAGCTATGAGACAAACGTCACCATTATATGGTCTGATGAGAACACGCCAAAATCACGTCCTCGACTAATGAAGCTTGGTATGCCCTCAATCCCCCGAAATCTGATAACGAGCAAAATACTAATCTTAATTTCATCAATAATTCCATTGGGATCCCGAGCTTGTTCCTCTACCAATTCCGCGGCTCCTCGCCTCCCGTGTCTCCTCGTTGCTGTTCAGACTATTCCCATGCCATTGATCCGACCCGGTTTCTGGATAAGCATATCAGAAAAAAATGGTACCATTCAACCATGTGCTGGTGATCAGGGTACTTGAGCTCTGAAGAGCCTTCACCTCGATCACCGCGTGCTAGAGAATGGTGCTCAACAACGTCGGGAAATCGTGGAGGTAAATTTTCATGGGCGGCTCCGATTTCCCGAGAAAATACGTAAGATAATTTCCTGGAAAACAGATTAGCATCCCAAGGACAACGCAATAACACACTAGCATTTGAAAAGCACGCAAGGGGAGAATGGAGGAGCTGAAATGCACTGAGAATAGCGTATGTTCCAAGGACAACGCAAATATAGTTTGGGTCGGGTAATGGCCGGTATTTGGCTAGAATACCCTCTCTCAAAATCAAAATACAAAATTCAAAATTTTAAGCTGAAATGCCCTAACCCTAAGTTTTACTTTTACCCCAATAACCCTCAATCTAATATTTTATCCTTCTACTTTCACAACCCCTATATTTGTTTTCCCTCTCACTTTATACAACTTGCATGTATTACTAATTTAGTACTAACATAAATGTTGATAGTTAATTGTTGAATTATAAAAAAATTATGAGTAAGAAGAAAAATACTCCACTACAAGGTAAAAATTAATTACCTTACATGGCAAAATGTCGTTAAATCGGTGCATGGAGGGCATAAACGTAAAGAAGATCAAATATAAGTTTGAAATCAAGGGCCTCCTGGTTTAGAGAAATTAAATCAATACAATGTAACAGTTAATTTTGAAGGCCTTTTGTTAAGATATATTTTATTCTAAAAATGCTATGAATAATCTCATTTATGGGGACTGTGATAACAGCACCCAATTCATATGGAGAATCTCGGTCGTCAAACTTTTGTCTTTTGCACATACAGTTGGCTCTCATTCCACCCAACCAGAAATAGAAATAGAGTTGTTTGAATCCTTCACACCAAACACATTAATGAAACTAAGCTATGCTCTATCTCATAAATCAATTTTACTAGAAAATATATGATACAATCCCATGATCTATAGGGGAAAAGGAGTTGGGGAAATCCTCACCCTAAACAATTAGGAATCAGTGTTAGAACTAGAAGGAAATGCTAGAATTGACTGTAATAAGGTTACAACTGAAAATAATCTGTACAACTAAGATTTATCTTCATTGGCCATTGCAAATGTTATGGTTGAATTTTGTTAGCAGATTGTAGACCTGATTGAAGTCTACTTTGAAAATGTGCTTCCAGCCTGCAAGAAACATGGGTAAGCCAACAAGAGGAAGACTAAAAACAAGAAGATGACAAAACAAGATCCATGGCACCGTACCTTGTGGCACATTTATAATAAATCGTCTCAGGAGCATTGTACGTCCGTGCATTAACAAACATTCTTCTCACATCTGCAACAAACATCTCGAAAGTGACGTAATATTGTTCCGAATCCACCCTTTTAGACATCGTCTTTAGATCTACAGCATATTGTCAAAAATGAACATGAATAACATCATAACATGAGAGAGTTGTATAATTATAGACGCTATTCTACAGCTTTATGTTCTAATAAGAAACAAATATTTCATTTATAAGTAAAAAACAAGAGAATGGAATAAATATATATATATATATATATATATCAACCATTCAAAGCCAAGGAACCGCTCCAAATGCAATTAACTGTCAGGTTCTAAAGTTACTGTCAGTAAACAGCGCTTGCAACAAAAATACAAAAGCAGATTGCATGCTAATATCCAAAGAATGCATCAGAGATCCGTGAGACTCATTTGTGAAGTTGAGAGTTCTTACCCACTGGATCCTTAATAATTTCATAATAATCAGGCACATCACGAGAATCAACTGGTTCCTTGAATGGCCATGCATCAACGTGGTCGTTCATTGACTGTTAGTGTGGAAAATGGCAGTAATAATCAATTAACAAACACAAGGACAACGCAGCTGCAAATGCCAAATTTAAGTGCGAATAGAAGAAATAAAAATATGAGTGAATGCATGGATATGCTGAAGTGTTCAAAAAAAAATATGGGCAGGGATTGACAATTGAGTAGATTAAGGATGGCAGTCACCGTCAGCCTCTCTCATAAAAAGGTTTTGAACAAGCAATAATACTTGAGTAGGTTAAGTGTGGCAGCAACCACCAGTCTCTGTCTTTTTTTAAATGGAAACTGAAAACATGGCCATTTCCAGCTTGATTTTGCCAGACCTAATTTTTTTTAGTGGAAGAAACAATTTCATTGATGTATGAAATTACAAAAAACCCTATGAAGGGATTACATGAAGCACTTCCAATTAGCTAGAAGGGAGATTTTGCAAGACCTAGTTAGACGATATTATTAGCACGATTGATTAGGTGCTCATACTTAAACTAAAACTATATGAATACCAAAAGGAAGAAAAATGAAAGTAAACAAGTGAACTTAAACGAGAAACCTGCCTTGAGAAGTGAGCGCATGAATGGAGTCAAATGTTTTTGATTTGAGATCCCGTCAGCAGAGTTTAAGGCTCTGTAACGTGAGAAGCCCCATTGATCAGGTGTCCATCCAGCCTCCTCTATTATCAAAAGTAGCAAACATCTTGTCAGTTAACTATTACATGTGAATAAACAGATTGCTACCAAAATTATAACTAACATTAGACCATAGACGACTTTGTTTATAGTGAGGTGAGTAGAAAATCTGCACCATTCCAAGAGCGCAGGGAGAGGGTTATCTTAAGGATCTAACAAGTGGTTTTCTGTTGTTAGAGAATGAAAAAACTGTAAACCGTACTTTAATAGGGATTTTCAAAAAACAGATCTTTTGTTTTTTAAAATAAAAGTTCAGTAAAATATATGGTCGGGTAACCGTTTTTAGAAGTCATTTTCTCTATCCTTTTAGTTTATTTATACGGATGATTGATTCTTCCAAACTAATTAAGTTGTTCTAGTATAGGCATATAAGTAAATGGTTTCAAGTAAACAAAAACCTTCTCTACAAGTTGCCTGAATATAGTTAGTTACTAAAAGAGGTTTTGAAAACAAAAGCTAGACTGTTCTGAATGGTTTTGAAGATAGTCTCCCAGACAAGCTTTTATATTTTCTCCTTCGCTACCCTCATCATCCAAGTCTCGCCAACTTATGGCACATATAAATGAAAGGGAAGGAAAGAAAATCATATATCTACTGGGCGCCACCCTTGACCTTAAAGAATAGTTTCTGGTAAAATGTCAAAAAAGTAATTTTGCAGATCATAAGAATAACTGATCTAATTAAAGAAAAAAATATTTCAGAAGTACTTTTGTCGCACAAAACCAAACCTATGAAATGAATGATAATCACAATCAAAACCGAAGGTAGAATCTTACTCAACCCCGGGAACTCCTCAACTTTGATGGATTTTTTGGGAATTCCTGCCTCCTTCTGAACAACCAAGTCTTGATTAGGCTCAATATAAAAATAGCAATTCATCGCTCAATAAAATTAGAAAGAAGAGTTTAAAAGGATGTGTTACTATCTAAAATAACAAATCGACAAGCTATGGGTGTAACCAAACTGAGACTACCTGCTACATGGTGAAACACTACTATATATCGATCAAAAACAGATACTTTTACTTTGACTTTGACTTTATGATATAAAAAGGAAAATGGAGTCTTGAGCATATTAGTTCAATCCAGTCTGGTATTTGCATCACAACATGAGAAAAATTAAAAAGAGATTTAATAAATAGATTAATAGACGAAAGTTTTAGATGTTTCAGTGTAACAAAGTACTTCTTTGCCAAGAGGAAACTAAGGAGGAATAAAAAAAACAAAAAAAGAACACCGTAAGTTAATATTTCATCAAGAAGCTCCATCATATGACTAGTTTTTCTGAGGCACCAAAACACTGTAAATCAATATAGGTAGTTCAACAGCATGCGCTTGTATTCAAAATTTAATTTGAAGGTTCATGAATCAGATGAATATCCAGGAAATATAAATCAAATAATGATAAACGTCAAAGTCCCTAGAAAGGAAGAAGAAAGAAAAAGAAAATAAAGAAGCGGAACAATATTCAACCATAAAAGTGCATTTCAGCCTTGTGCAGGATTTACGTTTTAATCCAAAAATAAATACAAAATAAGATTCCCAATTCATTCAACTTACAGGCTAATGTAATTTCTATCATTCAAGAAGGTACAAGTATAAAAGAATATAATTTTTTTATAAAAAGAAAAAACTGCAATTGATAAACAGATCAAGTTTTTAGAGATGAAGTCATGCCTTCTGAAAATCAAGTCCGGGATAAACAATGTGGCAGTTTGAAAGCTCTCTTATCTTCTCGTCAATTGCCTACATCAAACAGAACGAGAGGAGTTGAAAAGATATATATACTAAAATCAAATCATTACAAGAACCAGTCAAATTGATAAATACTAAGATGCTAACATTTCAATGTTCACCTCTACCAATATTTTTTTAGTTCATGCAAATTGCCAGCATTCTTATACAAACCCAGCTAAAAAAACTAAATCTTCATCATTTTTAGACTTCAGCCATCAATAGTTCCATGAACAAAAGAAAAATAAATAAATAGATTAACCGAACTACATATTTGAAACTGCAATGATCAAGCAAAAGACATCTTGCCTGCCTCTGACGGCGAATCATGGTAGACAGATCAGTGTATGGAAGTTTTGGATCAATTTTGCATTCCATAAGGATTCCTCCATCGTAGTCTTTTATGTACCTGGAAAGGAATATATTGTTAAACTTATCAACACTTCAAAGATTTGAAGAATGTAAAATACAACATATATGCATTTGCAGATACAAGCAACAGCAGCTACTCTTTCTTGCTTCCCGTGCAAACAATGACATAAAATAATGGAAAAATACATCAGACAACCATACCAAAGAAAGAGAGTGAAGGTGAACATAGAGCAAATTTTAAGTTCGAAGGCTTACACATTCTTTGATTCCTAAGCAGTCCATGCCTCCAACAGAAACACTGGGGCGTAGAGGCACGTCTGGAATAGTTTCCCAATAGACTCTTTATACTAGAGAACAGAAATCTTAACTGAAATTGTGTTAATTTACTTTACCCTATTACTACTTCTAAGTTTTACCACTATTGCTTGACAAGAGAAAAGTCAAAAAGGTTTTAATGCATGTGGAACCATGTTAAGCCGCCAGCAGAAAGTTTAAGAGAATGTCATTTTTGGAAATTCAAGATTTTGTTTTCCATTGTTAGCTCTAAGTACATTTGAAACTGCTACGTAATCATACTTTTAGTAATACATGGTTTTTCATTTTTATAGTTTTTGTAAATAGAGACAAAAGAGAAAAATCACGTGGCTTAAAACATTGCACGAAGAGAAATCAAGTCTAGAATACTTGCAAGATACAAGAATGAATATTGAATAGTATGGAAAATTATTAACAGCACTGTTCGTTGTCCCAAAAGATATGAAAATAAACTTGTCAATCTTCAAAATAATGAAGATGCTTGTGACATACCCCTGCCATCTGTCCTTCTCCAAGTGTATTTCTTTCGTGAAACCCTACAAGTTTAAGGCCCAAGTCAATTAATTTTTCTTTTTGACATCCAATCCAAAATTTAAAAAAAAGATTATGGAGAAGTGAAATATAATAAGCAAAAGTGGATCCTGTCTAAACACAATTTTCTAAATGACCATGATAACAAATCAGTCATGACTGCATTGTTTTTCCTTTTTAATAGAAGTAGAACTTTTAATTAAAATAGCGCAAAGTGACGAAGTACAAGACTCCCTTTGAGAGTATGGTAATATCCCCTAATACAATAAAATGCCCGAGATCCTATAGGTTTACAAATACATCTTAAATGGAAATTCATACCTCTCTAAGTACAAGGAAATTATGGAAACTCCCCCAAAATAATTAATAACCACAGAACAGAGAAGGCAATGAAGATATGCTTTTAAGTTTTGCTATATCTACTTCGGGCCAATCAGAAAATTTGTAATTGAACATACAAGACTTCCTTTAGCAGTATGATGACTTGACTTCATTATTCAAATTCGTATTTATGTAACCTACTGTGAATGCTCATCTGAAATATGACATTCTATGAAAAGTTTTTTTTGTCAGGTTCAGTCTCCTTATCAAGTGGAATTAAATAATAACTTATTGATCATACCACAAAAATGCCCAGGATAATGGTCAATCTCAATATCAGAAAACAATTTTAAAAATTTTGGTAAATGGTACAAACCACCCAAAAAGTGTGGTAATTGTTATAATTGCACCCCTGAACTTTCAATTGTAAAAATTAAACCTTCAAACTTTCATGAATAAAAAAATCAGACCCATAAACTTTCAATAGTAAAAATTAAACCCTTAGACATTCATATAGTGAGAAAATTGCACCACTAAACTTTCAGTTGTAATAATAAAATCCTTAAACTTAAAAAAATTAGATCTCTTTGAAAATTCCACTCATTATGTTGAGACAATTTCTCTGATTCGGCTCCATTGATGTCATCAGAGAGCTCTATTGATCTCTCAACTTGCCGTTCATAAAGGAAAGAAGATGATGTATAGGGGCGGGACATGATTTGGTTGACGGTGATTTATCTCTGTTTCAGAGATTTTACGACCCGATTGGAGAGACGATCCTTGTTGACGGAGTCGACGTTGAGAAGCTTCAATTGAAGTGGTTGAGGTCGCATATGGGTCTGGTGAGCTAGGTGCTTTCCGCCACCTCCATTAAAGAGAATATTCTTTTTGGGAAGGAGGATGCTGTCATGGACGAGGTAGTGGAGGCGGCTAAAGCTTTCAATGCTCATAATTTTACTGCTCAGTTTTCAAGAGGATACGAAACCCATGTAATTAATAATAGTATCAATCGTTTTCTCAAAACTTTTGTTAAATTGTTGATATTTTGAACAGAAAACATCCCAAAATTTTTCAGATGGGTGCGTGAAAGGATGGAGAAATCTGCAGGGCCGAAGAGGAATTTAGAATGAAAAGTATTGTGAAATGGCAGGGAACTCTGAGAAAGTAAAGATGGGTATTCAAAATTGCGAGGCCGAGTGCTTGAAAAATTGTTCTTTTTGATTTTGAAGAAGCTCTCCAGCGACATCAATGGAGTCCCACCAAAGAAGTTTTCAGAGTGAAAATTTTAAAGAGATCCTTTTTTTTATTTTTGAAAAGTTTAGGATGAAATTTTCTCACTTATATTTTTTTGGATAGGAGCAATTTTCTCACTTGTATGAAAGTTCAAGAGTTAATTTTTCACTATTGAAATTTTAGGGGTTTGATTTTTAGTTGGGTTTAATTTTTACAATTGAAAGTTCAGGGATGCAATTGTAACAACTTTCATACTTCAACATTATAACAACTTTCATACTTCAGCATTATAACAACTTTCATACTTCAGCAATGGTTCGTGCAATTTTACGCAAAAAAATTAAAAGAACAACAGGCATCCGAAGTCATTTTTTAGTTGACAGTTGATCAAGTTTACAATTTAGCTCCACAAGTTGAAATCCCTGTCCTCATTCCAGGACAGAATTAGCTTTGTGCCGGAAAACCAAACATGCTTTATGCAAATGAATAGCAAAGCAATATAGAACAATGTGTGAGTTTTTACAAGAATAGGCAATGAATTAACAAGCATCCAGATGAGTATTATAAAAATGGACCACCATACCTGCTTGGTGAAGTAGCCAACAGCATTATTGTCCGCATACGTGAGAAAATGAGTTAGGCCATCAACATCACGTGCATGCTGTTTTAAGTGATTCATCAATCTGGTACCGTATCCTTTTACTTGTTCATCAGCTGTTATAGCACAAAAGGCTATCTCCCCAAATTTTTGGCTGCAGTAGAATGCCACAAGGAATGAAGGAAGAAAGCGAGAGAAGGGGGAAAAAGAAAATAAGTCAAGAGATCGGCTCCCAACTTAAAAAGATCCTACCAGCACCCTAATCCAATTATTGTTATATAAACAAGTAACCAGTAACAAATGAACATCAACACAAAGGTTAAAACAAAAATAGAATGAGACAAAGGACTGTAGCAGATATGTAAACTGAACCAAGTTTTCAAGGAAAAAGAACAACTTAAAACAAGTTTGCCTCACATCCAATAGCAAGAGGCTACTTGTTTTTGTTTTTCTTTCATTTTTTATTTTTGCACTCAGCAATTGGCAGGCAGAATAGACTAAATAGTGCAGGCCATATCGTAAAAATCACCTGACGTATGGACGATATGTGATGCCACCAACAACCTGATTTCGTCTTATAACCATCACCGATTTGTGGTTCCTGCAAGTTAAAATTTAGAGAAAATTACAAAGAAAAGAAATTAATATTACTGTACCATGAGCATTAATACCAGACTGCCAATTCATTTTTCGTAACTAACTTAATGCCAGCCATTGAGCATCACAAACAATGGGTTTCACTGAAACTAAAAATCCAAGATGACCAACTAACTTAGGTAACGCTTGCAGCCTTGCTCAACAATTTAATAACTCATAGCATAACACTTCAATACAAAAAAATGATTTGTGTATAAGGCCTATTCCAAGGAAGGTTGGCACTGAAAAAAGGCAGCCCCAAAACAAACAGATAAATTAGGGAAATTAGAAATTTGATCATCTCCTGGGAGATG
>NW_019104529.1:1122339-1139967 GCF_001995035.1 Momordica charantia
GGCTTTCACAAATGATAAAAAAAATGAGTTTACAGTATGATAAGAGCTACGAAAGGATTTACGCAAGAAGATGCTCTATCCAAATTATTGTTTATAGATTTCTTTATGTCAAACCTCCCAAAAAAATTGTAGACTCACTCTCATCCAGGTTTTTTTGTGTGGGATGCATTGATGAGAACGGGATGGTATGTATTTGTTTTTTATTTTCTTTTTTTGATAAGAGACGATGTATTTAAAAGAACAAACAAACTAAGGGCGGAGGGTAAAGGTCACTCTCCCCCAAGCTCTAGACAATTACGATGGCCAATCTGAAGTGGATCCAGTAACTCTGTTATGGCCGTCCATCTTGAGATTTCCCTTTCAAACAAATTTCTTCGAAACCCCAAATCCCAGGAATGGGAAGCTTCCACCCAACACTCAGCTGAGGAGCATTCCTTGGACGACAGTCTGAAGAAATCTGGGAATAACGTGGATAGAGGGAAAGACTACCGCAGTAAATTTTAGTGAATATTTAAATGTTATTATCTTTATCATGGCAAAGGCTTGTATGATGACTTCTGATATCATATATATTTTTCCGATTGAGTATATAGATTTCAAATTCTTTTCATTATCCCAGGTATGGTGGAATCTATCTTGATTCTGATATTGTAGTCTTGAACCCTCTATCTTCAATTCACAATTCTGTTGGTGTGGAAGATCAGCTTGCTGGAAGTTCTTTGAATGGTGCAGTAATGGCATTTAGAAGGCACAGGTATGTGGCAGTTCAAAAGGCCTTGGTTATGCGTCCATTAATTTACTAGTTCAAAAGGCCTTGGTCATGTGTCCATTAATTTACTGCTCGGGAACTATCTTGTGTTATTATAACAGTTGATAACATCTTGACTAATCTTCTTTGAATAAACATGTTTGCATGAAGGGAAAAAAAATCATTTTTATGATGTACAAAATCGAAAAAGCAAAAAGATTGAGGGATCAAATGTTTGGAGGACAGCCTTAAAAAATACTTGTCTTCTTAGCTTGTGAACTATTGAGGATTAAAAGATTACCTAACCATGTATATATACAGAGGCTCTGGAATTTAACATACTTTAAATACTTTCACTTTTTATGCATGCGTTTTAAAATCGTTTTATTCTGCTCCATTAAAATATAAAAAAAAAAAGAGTAATTCCTGAATGTGCGATAGGATACTGCTTCATTGGTGGATCTGTTAAACAGTTACCCAAAGCATATTTCTTCTCAATGTAATTGGCCAAACATGCCCCAATGTGTTGATAGTCTCCAACAAAAGGACAGAGGTTAGAGGTGACCTAAAAAAGGGGGAAAAGTTACAAGTATTCCTCGACTACTTGTATAGCACACCTGCTCAGGCTGCTAGAATTTGTGGGGGGTTCTTTGTTTGAAGGTATATCTTCTGAGCCGTTAGACCAAGAAAACGAGAACAGCAATATTAAAGCAGCATTGATGATTATAATAAATGTATCGACTATTTTTTTTTTTTTTTTGGAAAAGAAACTATTTCATTGATGAGTACAGAAAAGGGGAGAGATCCATAGGAAGGCTACAAAAAAGCTCCCCAATTAGATAAGAGAGAGACAAAATTATAGTGTTTAAAGAGAGGAGAGCATTTACACCAAGATACAACCAAACCAACTATAGAATCAAAAAGAAGTTTTGTTGTGGGCTCTCTTCCTTGGAAAATGCGACGATTCCGTTCAAGCCAAACCGTCCATAATAAGGCCCGGACAAAATGGAGCCAAAGACAAAGCTTTTCCTTTTTGAAAGGATGACCGGTGAGTGTATAAGCTAATAATTGGGTGATATCCTTTGGAAGAGCTACCGACCAGCCAAAATTGATGAGGAGTTTGTTCGGTGGCCAGTTTACAAGAGACAAAGATGTGCCCAATGGATTCTCCATGTTGCTTGCATAAGAAACACCAGTGTGGGGAGATGTACAAATAGGGCATTCTTCTTTGCAGTTTGTCTTGTGTGTTGATAGCGTGGAGGCTGGATTCCCAAAGAAAGAACTTAATTTTCTTTGGGTAGTGACCTTTCCAGATGGCGTTGTAAACAAAGAAAGATGCCACTGTTGTGTCTGTTCGGTCAAGGTCTTTAAGGAGGGAGGAAAGGCCATGTGGTTCCAATCTCCAAATGGCAGTGTCCGTATTGGTTGAGAGGTGGGATGAGGAGAGCTTGTGTAAGAGAGAAGCCAACTCCACAATCTCTTCTTCCTTGAGGTTCCTTCGAAAGTTTATGTCCCATGAGCTGTCAGTGGGAGATCAAAGATCGCGAACAACCCCCAATTTGTTGTTGTGCAATGCGAAAAGGAGAGGGAAAGAGATACAGAGGGGTTTATTAGTGAGCCATATATCTTTCCAAAATTTGGCAATGGATCCTGAACCAACCTTATAAACAATTCTGTCAAAATTCAGGGATTTGTGTTTGTCAATGTCTCTCCAAAGCCCTTTAGGAGAAGCAGAGGTCCTGTAGATGTGGTGGGTTCGGATGTCTGTGATGGCATATTTGGCCACAATCACTCTCCTCCAAAGTGCATTTTCTTCAGTGAGGAATCTCCAATTCCATTTGGCAACCCTGTTTTTATCCTTAACACAAAAGAGGCCTAGCCCCCCTTCTTCCAAAGGTTTCTGGACTTGTTCCCATCTAACAAGATTTTGACCTCCCTCATTTTAGTGCCCTTCCACAGAAAGTTTCGGATGAGTTTTTCTAGGTCATGTGATACTTTGATTGGGATGGTGAATAATGACAAGAAGTAGGTGGGTAGGTTGGATAAAGTGGCTTGTATGAGGGTGAGTCTACCCCCTTTGGAGATAAGTGAGTGTTCCCATGAGCTAAGCCTTTTCCTAACCTTCTCAAGCACGGGGTCCCAAAAGGATGTTGTCTTAGGCTTACCATGGAGAGGGAGATCAAGATAGGTGGAGGGCCAAGAACCCTTTCTGCAAGCAAATCTGGTTGCCAATGTCTGTAATTCAGTTTCTGCCAAGTTAATCCCTATGATTTCTGTCTTTTGCAGATTTGTGTTGAGGCCAGATAGATCTTCAAAGGACTTGATGAGATTGAAAAGATTCTCTAACATTCTGTCATCCGTAGTAGAGAAAAGGATAGTATCATCCGCAAACTGGAGATGATTGATATGTATAGGAGGATTTCCAATAGAAAAACCCTTAATCGATTTTTTGGAGGCAGCAAGAGACAACATCCTACTGAAGCAATCTACAATAAGGATAAAGAGGAAAGGTGAAAGGGGGTCACCTTGTCTAAGTCCCCTTGAGGCTTTGATCTTGCCTCTGGGTTTCCCATTAAGAATGATCGAGAAGTTTGCCGATCTAATCCATTTCCTCCATAGGTGGCCAAAACCTTTGGCCTCTAGAATGCTATCTGGAACCTATCCCAGTCGACTTTTATCAAATGCCTTTTCAATATCAAGTTTAATCACAACACCTTTTTCTTGCTTCTTTTCCCATCCATCGATGATCTCATTTGCTATAAGTGATGCATCCAATATCTGTCTCTTAGCCACAAAAGCAGATTGGAATTCAGTTATGGTATGAGGGAGTACCTTTTTGAGCCTCTCGGATAGGACCCTTGCTATGATTTTGTACATACATGATATCAAACTGATTGGACGATAGTCACTAACAGTCCGGGCATCCATCTTTTTCGGGATCAAGCAGATATAGGTCTCGTTGAGGCTAGCATCGATGATGCCTTTTCTAAAAAAATCTTGGAACACTTTTAAGATATCATGTTTGAGAATGTTCCAGTACTTTTTATAGAACTCGGCAGTAAAACCATCTGGGCCTGGAGTTTTGTTGGTTTCAAGATCCTTGACAGCAAACGAGATTTCAGCTTCGATGAAGGGGGCTTCGAGGAGATCTCTTTGAAGCTGGGTGATAGGAGCCCATGATAATGATGCGGGAAGTTGCCTAACACTAATCTTTTTGGTGTACAAGGTTTCATAGAAGGAAACAAATTCTGTTTCAATATCAGCATCTTCAATCAAGCTTCTGCCATCCCTAGACAAGATCTCAAAAATAGAACTTTTCCGACGTCTAGCTGCCACCACTCTATGGAAAAACCCCGTGTTCATATCCCCTTCTTGTAGCCATTTCAACTTACATCTCTGGCGCCAATGGGCCTCTTCGGCTATGGCTATGGAGAGTAGCTGTGCTTTGAGGGAGTTTCTCTGTGATATCTGTACAGCTTGTATAGAGCCCTCTTCCTCCAAGGAGTCTAGAATAGCCAGTTCAGACAGCAACTGCTGCTTTTGCCTAGAATTGCAGCCGTATGTCTCCCCCTTCCAAGATCGAATGATCCCTTCGAAACTTTTCAACTTCTGAATAAAGCCATGTCCAGGCCAGCCATGCAGTGGGGTGATCTTCCACCAGTGTTCAATCAAGGGGAGAAAGGAGTAAAGTTGCATCCACGCGTTATCAAAGCGAAAGGGAGGGGGGCCCCATTGGTTAATTCCCATGGAGAGCTGGATTGGGTAATGGTCTGATGTTTCCCTGTCCAAACGTTTAACCATAGCATTAGGGAATTTTGAAAGGAAAAATCAGAGCAGTGAAACCTGTCCAGCAGAGAGAGATGAGGAGTCCCTCAAATTCGACCATGTGAAGAGGCCATTTTGAAATGGAAGGTCCGTCAGATTGGATTCAGTAATGAAACGGTTGAATAAATTCATGCTGCGAGTAGGCCTTCTTTGTGATGAATTTTCAAATGTCCACCGAGTGACATTAAAATCGCCTCCCAACAGCCAGCCTTCGGTGCACAGACTAGAGAGCTCCTTAAGTTCGTCCCAAAATAGGCCACGGTCCCTGGCTCTGGGAGGACCATATATTCCTGTCAGCCAAAAATTGAAGCCATCAGCAAGGGTGATATGAATAGTGAGGGAGAAGGATCCAACTTTTATATCTGTCACTGAGAGAACGGGGTTATTCCAGAGGATGATGATACCACCGGAAGCTCCAATAGAACCTTTGAAAGCCCAAGCAATGTTTCTCGAACTCCAAAGGGATTTAACAATAAACCTATCCACTTTGGAAATTTTGGTTTCTTGGAGAATCACAACAGAGGGGTGGTGTTGTTGTATGAAGCTTTCTACGAGGGCTCTTTTTTCTTTTGAGCCAATACCCCTGACGTTCCAGGATATAATATTCATAAGGCAACAGATGGCCCACCGACAGTGAGGGAGGAGGAAGGTCCATCATAGTTGATGTTAGAGTAAAGCCCTGCTAGCTCCCGGATATAATTGGCCTGCTTTTTCTGGTCTTGGGTTGTTTTTGGTGTCTTAGCCGGTAGGGGAAGTATGCCAAGGCCCACAGAAGTTAACCATGGAACCACAACTTGCAGATAGGTCGAGGGATCGGATGAGTGATCTAGGATGGGAGGAAGGGGAGGAAGAGGCAAAATAGAATCATCAAACATGGTTGGATGACTCTGTCCAAGGGGCAGGTTAGAATCGGTAGGGTAAAACAGAGTGGGTGGAATGGTGGTGGTAGGAGAGAAATGAGGAACAGTTGCGTTTGAAGAAGGATATGGGCAGGAGACATATGTGTCAGAGTCTGGTTCAAAGGGAGGGGGTTTATGGTGAATTTGTTCCCTGACACAAGGAAAGTCTTTTTGGATGCAAGTTCAATGGTCTTTAGGGGGGCTTTGAGAATGGTGCTAGGTTCTGGTAGAGGGGACAAATAAGAGAAAGGAGCGTTGGCAGGGATAAGGTCAAGGGACAGGGGTGTGATTTAATAGGGAAAAGGATGGGCATGGGTGGTCTGTTCCTTCCCGAATCCCCATAATATCTTTCCCTTTTAAGCTTTTTCCTTCATTCTCCAAAGAAGGCCCAATCTGGGTATCTGGGTGTAGCACCGAAAAGGAAGCGGTGGGGCCGTCCGTGTCAGAACTGTAGCATGGCAGTGTGCCGTCAGAAAAGCTGCTAGGGGGAAGATTTGCAGGCGGCGGTAAGGCAGGGTGGGGTGCTCTAGGGTACGGTCCTAGGAGACCGTCACCATCATCCTCTGGTCGGAAAACTCGATTTTCCGGTGGCAATGCTCCATGGATTCCGGTCGAATATCCAATAAAGTGTTCCGAAGTGAAAAAGGGATCAATCTGTATAGTCAGCTGATCGGTATCCTTGGAAAGCAGGGGAATATGAGCAGGAATAAAACCAGAGGTATTCTTCTTTACCCGGATAGTTGCCTCCATTAAATCAAATCGTGATCGGGTTTTCTTGGAGGCCTCTATGTAACCACCGCAGGAGTTGCCGATGATTTTAAAGGTTTCTTCATCCCATCTATCCAATGGGAGGTTCCTGATTTTAATCCAGCCCCCATAAGAAGGAACTTTTGGAGAAGCTAATGAGGCCAAGCTATTCCAAGGGGCGAATTTTAGTTGGAAAGAACCCACTTTGTACCAGTCCTTGATGGATGAGAGAGTTCAAGCTTGTTCCTTATCTTCACATTTGAGAAGAGCCCTGTCTGCAAAAAAGGGTTTACAGTGCAGAAATGGCAGACATGAACTTGTAGGGCTCGCATAATTTTATACCAGTCATCATGAAAGTGTTTCCGAAAAACGATGATGGAGGTGTCCAAATTGGTGTCTGCATGTGGGTAGGTCTGTGGTTTAATAGCAGGGCGGGAACACTCCTTCTGTGGCTCCTCTCTCTTCTTCTTAAGTACTTCACAGAAGGAAAGGGGATGTTTGGTTTGTTGCTGGTTGTTAGAGGGCAATAAATGTGTGGTCTTGGTTGGTGGATCAGGGATGGACTGTGTGGGCGTCTTGACATTGAAGTCTTTAAGGAGGTTGATGAAGGAGAGCCAACCTTTTCTATTATCTCCAACAGGGACCAAGATTTTGTTAATGCCTCCATTAATGTCCAACTTGGCTATTTCGGCAAGAGTGCCTTTTCTGTTGGTTGTCTTTTCAACCCACAGAGTCTGTTCGTCAATCCTCGTTTCCTTGAAGAATCTTTGGTTGATGGGCAAATGTAGAAGAGAGTCAAAACAGCATGTAATCCATGTTAACGAGGACCAGTGTATAGATAGGAAGAAGGATTTATCCCTGGTAGTTTCTGTGATCTTTACACGTTTTCCCCGGTATCTGTTATCAATGTCGACAGTGAAACGTTTCCGATCAACTGTAATGGCTCGGCAAGACATGGCTGGTCACCGGTGAGAGGTTTAGAGATGACATGGTGGTGGGGTTGGTTGGCCGGTAGGGATGGGTAGGGAGAGAGAGTCCATAGCGCAACGGTGCCTTTTGTTTTATAAATGTATCGACTATTATTGTTGTGGTTTATCATTGTTGTCAACTTCATTTACTTTACATATTTACTTATGTAAAAGGTTGAATATTTTGTATGTATATTTATCTGCTATGTTTAATGAATTTATAATGTGATAGAATTAGTAAGTGTTTAATAATAGGTTTTTTTTAGTACTAATAATAGGTTGAGGCAACTATGAAGTGTTTCTCCATGTTGTTAAACACTTCATTGAGCAGTACTTGGTGTCCAAATTTGTCTTATGATTCTGATTAGCCTGGATAATTTTTGAGCTACAAATTTGTCTCTTCCCTGCAGCCCCTTTATAATGGAGTGTCTGAAAGAATACTATTCGACCTATGATGATAGCAGTTCTAGATGGAATGGGGCTGAGCTCTTGACAAGAGTTGCAAAGAGGTTTTCAAGAGAAGTGTCAACAGAACAGTTTGAGTTGAATGTGCAGCCTTCTTTTGTATTCTTTCCCATTGCCTCACAGAATATTACTAGGTAATTTCTGATTACTTTGTTCGAATGCGCGTGAATATTTTGGATTTTTTTTTGACACCCAGAAATTGATATATATTATATGTTGGATTTTCATATTAGCTGGAAATATTAGTTAATCTTTATTTTTAGCTTAACCTTTATTTGTAACAAGTCTTTCTCCTATTTAAGAGGATTTAACTTGTACATTCTAAAATAAGGCAGAATACATTCACTCAAAATTAAGAGAGTATCATAATAGGAGGTTATGTGTTTGAACTCCATAAAATGTCATTTCCTATCCAAGCCCACGACATTTAGCTCTGAAAGGTGAAGTTCTAGAAGCATCTGTCTGATTGAAATTGACTTTTGTTTCAGGAGCACTTTTTTAGTTAGAAAATTCTTCCTTTCCTTTTGTGTGAGTTCTCTGCTGCTGTGCAAAACTTGTGGGTCCTATGTATTCCATCTATTAAGCCTCGAAGAAACCTTCCTTTACTGCAGACTTATATCTCTTCTGACTCTTTATATGTGGGCATGTCTTTAAAGAACCTTAGTCTAAACACACTTCCATTTCACTGATCTCTAGGCAAAGACTTGCTTAATCAATCCTTGATCTTTCCTTCTTTTTTAAACTGGTCATATTTGATTTGTAGCCAGTTGACATGAGAAGAAAAGGTCTATAGAGGTGTACTTTATTTTCTAAATTGCAGGGTTTAAGAGGTTGGATCTATCAAGCATGGCATCTTAAAACTTGCCGAGTTTGCCCAGCCTCTTTATAATTAGATAATTTGAACAATCTAGGGAACGTTTGGGCTAAGGGAAGGTCTCATAGCTAAACATCAGCCTAGAAATTTCCCTCTTCCCCCAAGCCTCCAATGTTCAGCTTAGTATTTTCTCGAAAAGACTGCCCTTCTGCCATGCTCCGACTTTTTGTTATTAGTTGTGGAGATCAGGTTTCTCAACCCCATAAGCACCGTACTTACATTGTTAAGCTGCTTTCTCCAGACATGTTCTGAAATCGGATTACTTCAAGAATTCATTGTGTAAATTTTCGAATTTCAGTTTATATTATTAACTTTTCCTTTATGTTCAATCAAATTTCCTGCAAATAGATACTTTGCTGCACCAGCAACTACAACTGAAAAAGCTGAACAGGAGGCTCTACGGAAGAAAATCTTGGAAGACTCGCTGACGTTCCATTTCTGGAACAGTGTGACATCTACTCTCATTCCCGAGTCCGAGAGCCTTGTGAGCAAACTTTTGGAACATACTTGTATCAGATGCTTCGACATATTGTGAATTTTTCCGGTACTGTCCAAAGTTATTTAAGCACAATAGACTGAGTTTTTGTAACTTTAATAGTGTGGCTGGGCTGGGGCTGGCATTCTATCCTAGGATCTTCATGGGTTTAGATTCAGCCATATGAATATGAGGTTTCAGCCCTGTTTTAATTTATAATTCTGGGTGTACTGTACATGCACATATATGATACACATTTTACCATCTCTTCCTGTGTGCTCTTATTCGCATCGAATTATATATATATATTATTAGCAATAGCTAAGAATTCGTGTGAAGATGGGGATACTTTTTTTCTCTGTATATGGCTTGTGATATGTACACGAACAAGGTTTATTTATTTTAATACATAGAACATGAACATGTGGTTTTTATAATTTTCCAAAAACTGGAATCCCTTTATCTGACATGATTAGTTGGTCGTGAAATTGGCTGTTCGGCAAGTCACGTTTATTTTTTAAATGGTATAGAATTATTTGTTCAGTAGACAGTAGATAGCTGTCTGGGCAAGTATGTGTGTGTATACTGTATACATCCGGAGGGATATGTGTATAAAAAAGTATCATCCTTTTTAAATTTTAGGTTAAATTATTATAAATTTAATAGTCTGTCTATTTGATTCTTAGTTTTTGATTTTGTGTACTTTAATTCTTAACACCGTTAATATCTATCATATGTGAAACCATGTTGTTTACACATGATCTCTTTTACATTCTATATTTGAAGTGATATAAAAATAACTAGTCCAAACTTTTTGGAACGTTACTAAATTAAGTTGATTTATACATCCTGCATAATAACATTACTACGGAAGTCTTTATGGAAAATTCCCAATTTTGTATAACTTTTTATTTTAACTTAATTAAGTGTTACTTTTTGTCCACCAAAATAAATGATAAAAGCATATACTCCTTCATTTGTTAGCAATTAAAACTCGCGGGTCAGAAAAGTCCCCTTTTTATTTTCTTTGATCATCGGAAAAGATTGGCGCCATTTTAACGAATTTCTCATAAGATTGAAATGAATTGATTATTGATAAATTTTGCAATCAACGGATTTGGCGAACTACAATCTCCCTGAAGTTTATTCGCCGTTCGAGCAAATCATGTCCCGTTACCCTTACACCTTCGTCTACTTTTGTGTGCGATCCACTTCCACTTTGAATTTTTAGTTAAAGTTGGCGTGGATCCTAATTGCTAAACAAATCTGTTCTGTTAACTTCCCTGATATTACTTGAAGAAGAAGCACATCTTTCTTGGTAAGGGATGCCGGTGGCGAAGCCGGAATCATCAGATGTCAGAATCATCGCTCACGTAGACATGGACTGCTTCTACGTTCAAGGTTCGATTTCTCTTACACCCTAACGCTCATCTTTATAAAACTACCATCAACTGTGAATTCCTATGAAGTCCCTTGTTTACTTTTTTTCTGGCTCCAAGACTACCAACTTCGAAGCACAGTCTGAAATTGCTCTTTCTTGCCGCCGTGCTATGAAATTTTAGCCCAAAATTTCTCTTTACGTTTGTTAGTTCCCCCATCACACAACCACGACAGGGGTTCCTCTCTTCCATGTACTTCTACTTCTTTATACGGATATGCTTCCGAATTGAAATAGCTAAAATGTGGCTTTATGGACCGACTAAAATCTCTTATTTGACAAGGGACCGAGTTTAGTTACAGCGCGATTTGCTGGTTGGGGCATAACAGGAGAACTTTCATAGATAAATTTCTGGCCGAGTGGAGGAGTAGAGTTATTTTAGTATAGTGCTTTATTATTGGCTTGTACTTGCCCAAACTTGGGAGGTCATATTATTTTGGTTCCTATATAGTCAGTCTAGTTCTTTGGTGTTTTATTGGAGCTGTTTTCTAGCTTGTTGGCGTCTCACACCTTTTTATTTTTAACCAATGAAGGTTTTCTTGGTTAGAAAGAAGAAAAATTAAAATCTAAAGCGGTAATATAATTTAAGCATGGGTATAATCTCCTTTTATATTAATGCTAGTTGGAGTTATTTCTTTGTTATTTCCCTTGGCTTGTTTGAGAGGACATGCCTTCCTCTCATTTTATACTTCTCACTCATCAAATAAAAAGCTTGTTTCCTATAAAAAACATAGTTCATAATCCTAGAATCACCTGGAAAAATGGTATCTGATTCTGGCTGGGGTGTTATTAAGATTCTTGATAAGAATAAAACTTGACACTAAAATTTGAGGTTGCTGCTGCATGATTTCGTGATAAGCTGTAAGTGGGGTTCATGGATTCTTATCAGTGCAAAGATTAGCATTAATGTATGATCAGAGAAGTTGTGGAAAATTTGTCTGCCATGTTGTGCTTTTCATACCCTTTTTCCAAAAGATTACGGTAAAGTTTCTTTTATGGTTTGATTGACAAGGTTTTCCTCTCTCTCAAGTTAATTGTTTTATTATCTCTGCAGTTGAGCAGCGGAGACAGCCACATTTAAGGGGTTTACCCACTGCCGTGGTTCAGTATAACCCATGGAAAGGTGGTGGCTTGATTGCTGTTGGCTATGAGGCACGCAAATTTGGTGTGAAGCGGTATTGACATGTCTCTCCCCACGTTATGATTTATTATCTTCAAAACTCTAATAAGCTTCAGATCAATGCGAGGTGATGAGGCAAAGAAAGTCTGCCCTGAAATTCAGCTTATTCAAGTTCCCGTGGCACATGGTAAAGCAGACCTCAAGACATACCGGGATGCCGGTTCGGAGGTCAGTAGGATGATTAGTACATTGGGTCTTCTACGTTACCCAGGAATGCTGACATTTTCAAATAATGAACTATCAACATTGTAGGTTGTTCGTGTTCTTTCAAAGAAGGGAAGGTGTGAGAGAGCATCAATTGATGAAGTATATCTTGACCTAACAGATGCTGCTGAAGCAATGTTACTTGAAACTCCTCCAGAGAGCATGGAGGTTATTGATGTTGAGGCTCTTAAATCTCATATTTTAGGGCTTGATCAAGAGGTTAGATACAATATCTGAGATTTCTTCATTCCTGATCTTCTCCTGCTTAAAGTCACAACTCAAATGAGTAACTAAGCCTAAAAAATGTTAATTAGTAGGTGCCAATTTTCATTGTAAATTTTGACCATTTTTTTTCAATAAATCAATAAAAAAAACAAAAGCTTTAATTGATATAATGCGAAGAGAGTGGCTGAAATTGAAAAAAGACCTTAACTGGTACAAACAAGGGACTGGTCACATTGATAAAACCACCACTACATTTAGGGACTTCACTGTGACAGTAATCATTTATTTCTTCTTGTATGCATATCTTTTTTCCCTCTTCCTTTTAGCTTGGTTAAACAAGATCTTTTTCTTTATCCAACTGTACCATTAAAATTTAAATTCAATCAACTCCATAGTGCTGAAGTGCTGATAATATTGGTCATGAACTGGCTTTTTCATCAGCTACAATATACATTATTGAAATTGATTTTAAATCAGGAACAAAGTGGTAACCAAGGAAGTGTAAGGATGTGGCTTACACGGAGTGATTCAGATTATCGTGATAAGCTGTTGGCTTGTGGAACTCTCATTGTCGCTGAACTAAGGATGCAACTGTTGAAGGAGACCGAGTTCACTTGTTCTGCTGGCATTGCTCATAACAAGGCAGGATGAAATTTATTTGTTCATATTAAATCCTATATTTCACACGACACTATCTTGTAAATGATATTATTTTCAATTATATATGAGATTGTGAGAAGATGCTGGCTAAACTTGCAAGTGCCATGAATAAACCTGCTCAACAAACTGTTGTGCCCCTCTCCTGCGTGGAAGGATTGCTTGATTCCCTGCCAGTAAAGAAAATGTAAGTTTCATTTTGTGATGTCTAATGATATGTTAACATTTAACTTATTCCTGCCAGTGCTGAATTTCTGTGGCAGGAAGCAACTTGGTGGAAAGCTAGGGAGTTCTTTAGAAAGTGACCTTGGTGTGAACACTGTTGGAGATCTATTGAAGTTTTCAGAGCAGAAGCTACAAGAGCGTTATGGTGTCAATACTGGGTAAATGAACTTAATGTTGGATCTCTTCGGAATAACTACAGTGAAATAAATAAATTAAAAGGAAAACAGGAAAAAAGAGACAAAATGAATAAGGACACTTGTTTGTAATTTCATACTCTCTCTATGAAATTGTTTTGTTTCAGACCAGAAAAAGGGAAAAAAGAGAATAAAGGTTGTTATGGTTTGTAGGGTTGTGTTATCAGTTTGTCTGCTTACAATCAACAGAGCAGGTCTAATAGAATAATTTTACTTCTCTTTTTTTTAGTACTTGGTTATGGAATATAGCTAGAGGAATCAGTGGGGAAGAAGTAGAAAGTCGCCTTCTCCCCAAAAGCCATGGTTCTGGGAAGAATTTTTCTGGGCCCCAAGCTCTGAGGACAATTTCTTCAGTAAGATTTATTTTTTATTTTAATGTTTATCATAAGAGTACATCAGTAAGATTTATGCTCCTGTTGTTTGGTCTTTCTTCCTTTTCTTTCTTGATGTGAGTGTGTGCTTAGGAGGATGAATAATCTTCTTGTATTGCAGATTGATTAAGGCTTTGATGTACAGCGCTTTGAGTGTTTAATGCTGAATATTCTAAATTGATGTTATGCTACCAAATATTCAGTTGAATCTAATTGCCATTTGTCTTATTTCTAGTATTGATACTAGATTTATTCTTTACAATTCTTTCTATTACATGATTTTGATCTTCGAGGAATGTGTTAGAAATAACACAAATTAAGACATTGAAGTATTTAAGAGCATGCAGAAGTATGATCAACTGGACCAGGGGTATGTCTTCAACTAATATTTAAAAACAGAATCAGCTTCAGCTTTGAGAATTGGAACTGATCTAACAACAATGGCTATGACATTTGGTATTCAAGAAGTGTGTATAATATTTAACAACATAGGTGACCACAATGGGTTTCAAATTCATAATCCATTGGTTAAACCCTAGGCCTTCACCACCTTATGCAACCCTTGGGTTGCATGTGTGTTTAACTATCATCCTTAAATTAGGTACCGGCGCATAATTGTTGAAGATAAAATGTGCAGCTGGAACTTAAAATTGATACTTGTTGGAATGTACATCTAGCACATGTTCTGTGCTTAAATTAATGTTTTCCAGGTTAGTTGACATCGAAACAAACTCTGGAACTGGAATCAATTCATTTATTTCCAAATGGCATTTCTATATGGTGCTTACTGTTGCTCCAAACATGGTTTCATGTGCAAGAAGATATTCTTTCCCCTTGACATAAGACTGGTGGTGCATGTTTGGAAGTCCTTGTTTAATCATGGTGCCCATCATCATTCCCACTTATGCAGGTTCAGCACTGGATAAATGAACTTTCTGAAGAATTGAGTGAACGTCTTTGTTCTGATTTAGATCAAAACAGGCGAATGGCTCACACCCTTACACTTCATGCTAGTGCATATAAGGTTTGTTTTTCGTGCTCTCAACATGTTACTGAGATTTTGGTTCCACAACACAAATTAATAAATGTATTTATAAATGGCTTGCTGCCCACTAATTGTTGAGATACGTTGGTGCTTGGTGGTGCAGTTGAGTGACTCAGATTCGCATAAAAAGTTCCCTTCCAAGTCTTGTCCCTTGAGATACGGTGCTGCTAAAATTCAGGAGGATGCACTAAACTTGTTTAAGGCTGGATTGCGGGATTATTTAGGCTCTTTCGGAGCTAACACCCAGAGAGATCCAAACGGTGGATGGAGAATAACTTCTCTTTCGGTCTCTGCCAGTAAAATTGTTACCATACCATCTGTAAGTTTGAACATATTTGGCTATTAGTTATGTGGTCTGGTTATGCCCGATCACTAAGGGCTTGGACATCTTGTCATATTGCTTGCAGCCTAAAACCTGAAGTATTGCTCTTTGGCTGAAAAAACTTCCCTAGTTTCCTGTCTGAATTTGATAGGAAACTTTACCGATGATTGTTTAAATCTTTTAGCATAAAACCCTACTGTTTTTACGGCTAAACTGTACTTACTGTTGAACAATACTAGTTGACATGTTTTTTTTAAAAAAAAAATCAGTTCATCTGTACATTGATGCTATTTATTTCATTAATTTTTTGGTTGTTTTCTTTTAATTTCAATGCTCAGCCTTCTCGTGCATATTCTTCTGATAGGGAACGTGTTCAATTACAAAATACTTGCATGGCCAGCATTCTTCCTGCACGGCATCTGAGCAACTTCAGGATAAGGATACACAAGAAGCTGCTTTACTTTCAGGTATTAAGAGTTAAAATATGCTTCCTTCTATTTTTCTTCTCATTGTGCTTATTTTAGTTGATGAGAACTTCCTGGTCACTTAGGTTGTACGAATTATTCAGCGGTGGATTCAAATGAAGCTCATGATGAATACACTGGTGAAGAAACCAAGATTGAAAACGTTCATTTAGGTTGTACAAACCATTCAATAGACTCAACCGAGGCTCTTGATAAATTCACCGAAGATGAAATAGAGGTCGAGAATGCAGTAGATACATGTAGTTTGGATCAAAATGTGTGTGAAAGGGATTCGTTGAAAGAAGTCATGGTATATGACAATAAATAGTTCTTTTATTGTTTTATGTTCTTGTAACATATTCTACAACACTTATTCTGAACGGATCATATTCTACAACACTTTTCTGAACGTATCAAGTTGTTGTAGTATGATCTTTTGACTTTTATGGTAGCTTTAGTTTTTGGAATCAAAAGTTTTGGAGTTTGAGTTTTAGATTTTTGTTCCAAGATTGCCTGTTTTTAGCTTCTGTGAACCAATAGGTATAATTGCAAATGCCAATTCTGAATAATTTTTACGCAGTCACAAGAAACCTCAATTACGTAGGACTAGTTTTCATGTTTGCAATTTGAAATTTGTATTGAGAAGTTTTGAATAAATCCAGTTGTAATGAGCATTCTCATTGCTACGAGGTTGAGTTAGAGTTACTGAGCATTCTAGTGGTAATGCCATCTTTAATGCTGTCTAATGTGCGGTGCATTTTCTTAAGATTAATGTAAAAGTACTTCAGGTAATAACATTTATGATTTCTAACCAGATTTTTTGATGTGCAGGATCCATCTTGTTCTTCCAAAATGTTAGAAAAAGATGGTGATATCCTAGAAACAACCAGGCTGCCCTTAGTTTCAGGTATGGTATTTGTGTACACCCTAATATTTTTCTTCCTTTCCCGCTTTCTAACCTAAATACAGGTACTTCTTACAGAAACCAAGTTCTGTTCGGGTCCAAGTAAAAGTGAGTTCCCAATACTCCCATTAGAAGAACAGAAGTTCAAGAATACAAGAAGTATGTCCCCTCTGTGTACAAAAAGGAACACATCAAAAGACAAGGTTTGCATATGCTTCTCTATTCTAATTCATTTGAAAAGTTCCACAAGCATGAGAGATTTTGCTGTGAAGTATGGGAGTAAAAGAATAAATGGATCAAAGAAGTTATATTACGAATGTTTGGCCACCCCATGGAACTGAAGAGCGTAATGTTTGATTTTTAATGGGGCCAATTGTGCTTTTGAACAAAATAGTTGATTTTTGTATATTTCAATTTTAAGTTAAAATATTGTTTTTTAATCCAAAAAGGTTTGTGTTTAATTGGAAGAGTTATCACACTTTGAAGATTTGTTGTTTTTATTCTTTATCATGTCATGATGTCAGGGGACAGCTTCAATCTTGAGATTCTTTAAGCCTGATCTCTCATCAACATCGAGGAATCAGGGACTTGGTGAACGCATCCAAGATGGTAGCTTATCATCTGCTGGTATTTTTCAAATTTATTGCCCTCTTAGAATTGTAATACTGGCCTATTAGACTTGCAATTTACCTGTATACACCTAGAATTGAATTTCATGCATATGCTGATTGCTGTCAGATGGACATACTAGCAGTGAACAAAGCGGTGAAAGATGGAATTATAAAGTTGATGAGATTGACGTTTCAGTCGTAGAAGAATTACCGCCAGAAATTCAGAAAGAAATATGGTGTTGGCTCAGGCCTCACAAACGATCCAATTCGATGAACCGAGGTTCGACCATTGCTCGTTACTTTCTACCTGCTAAAACTACTCGACCGTAGTGATCCTTTTGGATGATGTATTTGTAAATATGTATCGTCTTGATGATGATTATATCTGTGAGTTTACAGACCACCAACCCCTCAGAAAATGGTGCACATTTTCATTTTCAAGGTTAGTCTCTGAATGCTTCATATATGTGATCTGTTTATATCTCATATTTTAATCTTTCTACATTATGAGATTGGAGATCTTTGTCTTAGAGATCACATTATGGTTAGAGATTATTAAAATTTATGTATGCAGTTTTAGAAGTTACAGATATAAACGCTACATAAATGCTAGGAACCAGTTGTCTATTTACATTTTCTTTAATCTGTTTTTTTCCTTATAAATTCTAGCCAACTTTTTTAAAATTTTAAGAAAGCTGTTTTGAAAATAATAATAATAATAATGTAGAATTGTCAATTGAAAAGTGTTATTTTCGTTTTAGCATGAAAAGCTGACGGAATGAAACAG
>NW_019104529.1:1142631-1157475 GCF_001995035.1 Momordica charantia
TTTAACAACATGGGGTATATACGCATTAACCGATCCAACTAGGTCTATTTTTGTTTTTACTTATTTGATGGAAAATTCAAGAACTCGAACTTCCAATTGCAATGAATTAATTTTGGACTCCAGATTAATTAATAGTTAATACCACATTTTGATTGTTAGGTTAAATGGGTGGGATTGGTAATTACTGAAGAGGAAGGGAAGGGGGAAGAAACGGAAATGGCGAACACAGAGGAACCTGTATATTTGAGTCCACCCATTGGTTTTCTCAAACTTCGGTCGGAAGCTATACAAAATCACAATCAAGATCCCTCCGTCCTATGAAAATCCACTATATATTTCTCTCTCGCCTTCCCTTCTCCATCATTACTTCAACGATCCTCCTCCTCAAGCTTTTGGCTTCTGATGACCTTGTGATTCACGCCAACCATTTCAAAAATTTCATCCCTTTTGGCTTCTGGTATGTTTCTGCATCGTCTTATTCATTCACGTCTCTCTCCGAGTCCTTGTAGCTCTGTTGTTTGTTACGAGTGTTAGCTAATTGAGCTGCACGTTGACATTCTCCGCCATGATCTGAACTTTTTTTCTTCATATTATAGACTGAATTAAAGTTGTTTGTTTCTCCCTCTACTGGTAATATTTCACCGTTGCCGGTAATCAGCTGAGTGAACCATGCAACATTGTCGCTTGGTTCCTTTGTTTTTGTTCCCTATTGCTGTTGTAACGGTACGAGTGTCTGAAACAAGTCAAAACGGAGCCCGTGATATTATAAATTTTTATTTATTTTCCTACTTCCTTTTTCTCTGCTCTAGTAGTTTCTGAAGATACTTTTATATCCGATCGCTGCAATATTTTTATCTTCCAATTTCTGGGTAGCTGCCAACTCATAGTTGCTATTTTCACTGATCTGACGTAGATGTTTGCTTCTTTGGTATTCTTAAAAAAGAATCAAACTTTTTCGTGAGGATCTATTAGTCAGTGAAGAAGATTATTTCATGCGTCTTTAATGCTCTGCTTCTTTAAATATTTTGGGAATGCTCATAGTTAGTACTTGATTCTGTTAGTTGCTCTGTACGTGACCTCAAATTTTCATTGATTAAAAGTAACCTATGTACACTGTGTTCATGCAAGTGAATGCTTTGGTATTGTACTTTCTTTCCTGATATCTCCCTGAAAAAGAAAAAGAATCACAAGATGGATATTAATTTATTTGATGTTGAAGATCTTTTCGGCACTTTATTATCTTCAGATCATTCTTTGCTTATTAGAAAGATATTCTTTACAGAATTTCCTTAACAGCGGCCAACTTTCTAATTTATTTTATTTTGGTCTTTACTGTGTCTGCTAGTGTGTTGGCAAACTTGGCGTTGATATTTTTAGCTAAAGTCTCTTATGTGATTTTCAATTCTTTTTAATATTTTTAAATTTATCTTTTAATGTATCAATATATTTCAATTAAATCCTTGATGTGAGTTGAAAAATAAGATGGTTTCTGTTCTCAAGTTTATCTTTGGCTTGTTCGAAAAAAATTATATATATACATGTACGAATCTCCCAAATTTTTGAAATTTGCTTCACTACCAAAAACTTATCTCCCTCCTTCCATCAATTAAACTCTCACCTCCCATTTCTCTCTTTTACTCTCTCGATCTCTCAAAATCACTCGGTCTCCTTCACTCACTCAGCCCTTCTCCCTTGACCTCTCTCACTGCCTCTCTGTATCTCTCTCTCATTTAGTCTCTTTCACTGTCTCGAGCTCTCCCCACCTTTTCTTATTTTTCTTTGATCAAGTGATGGTTGGTAAAAGATGAAAAGTAGTCAAATGGATGCTTTAACTTTTTTTTGGACTGGATACATTGATGTAGTAGGGATCAAATTAGAAGTTTTTTCTTTTCCTTAAAAAAAAAGGAACGAAATTGAAAACTGTCTTAGAGATGAATATTTACATTTAGACTTCAGCCTAGATATATAATATTGCCTCTTTCTTTTCCTACTTAGTCAAATTATCTTCTTTCATTGTTTCTCGTCACTTGAGTTTTTCGCATGCATTTTTGCTATTAGAATCAATCATGATCTTAGTAAACATGCCACGTGAACCAAAAGGTGTAAATTATAAAATAACATAAAAAAAGGTCAGAGTATTCGGTATTTATGGAATTATGGGGAAATGACATTTGCTTTGTATTTCAGCACCGAAGTTGAACTGTCCACAGGACATGTTGCTTTTTATCTGCTTGAATAGCTGTTGTGTATTGGTAACGTAAGATATTCTTGCGCATAAATGCAGGACTCTTGGCTGATATCTGGCAGCTGGGTGCTTTCAGATAGAATTCCCTTAGCTGCAATTGTTGATATCACTCACTTTGGGACTGTAACGTTTTCCTCATTAAAATGTCGCTCTTGTCAAAGTTGCGCTGTATCACTATAGATGTTACTGGTACATTGATGGCTTACAAAGGGGAGTTGGGTGATTACTATTGCATGGCAGCTAAATCCGTGGGGCTGCCATGTCCCGATTACAAACGTGTGCATGAGGGCTTTAAACTTGCTTACAAGGAGATGGCAACAAATTATCCATGCTTTGGACATGCAGCAAAAATGCCCAACATCGTTTGGTGGAAAACTTGCGTCAGAGATTCCTTTATCAGGGTAAGAAATCAATATAGCTTTCTAGATATATGGATGGGTATGGCATAATTGCAGTGACGTAGATTAATATATACTCATCAATGTCGATGCTGCATACCTTGTAGTTAATAGTTTAGATTTATGACAATTGCATTTGTTAGAATTTTCTGTCCGTATTCTCTCTCGAAGGCACAGCCACTCTGAGTCCAACCTGTTTTATATGTGGAATGGGAGAAAGAAACATCAAGTGCTAGCTCAGAATTGAAAAACTTTAGCTTAGATGAAAATTTCCACATCTATTGGGCATGTTATGACGTGAAATTCTTGTTTTACTGATAGGCTGGGTATGATTATGATGAGGAGACTTTCGAGAAGGTGTTTAGACGTATATATGCATCTTTTGGTTCATCTGCCCCTTACAAGGTGTTCCCAGATTCACAGCCATTTCTGAGATGGGTGCGTGATCAAGGTCTTATGGTTGGCATTGTGAGTAATGCAGAGTACCGCTACCAGGATGTGATCCTTCCAGCTTTAGGCTTGAACCAGGTAATGAAATAATTGTTTTCTTAATACTGTGTATCTAGATTTTGGTCCTAGACCATTTTACTTGCAGATCGAAAAGCAAGTTGCATTCGAAAGACAGAGTGATGGTGTAGGATACATATCTATGCAAATTGCTATTAGTCTTTGGCATCATTCAAAATTTGATCCTCTGACATTAGTCTATTAAATCAATGCTTAGAAGTGGGGTTTTCTGTTCTGTTGAAGAGTGTTTTTCCTGGATTCTTGGTCAAGATTTGATGACAGTATCATGCCTATTGATTGTTCAGGGATCGGAATGGGACTTTGGTGTGTTCTCCGGTCTGGAGGGTGTAGAGAAGCCAGATCCTAGAATATATAAGATCGCTCTTGAGAGGGCTGGAAACATAGAACCAGAAGAAGCTCTCCACATTGGAGACAGCTTGCGCAAAGATTATGTTCCTGCAAAGAGTGTGGGAATGCATGCTCTGTTATTGGATAGATTCAAGACAGCAGATGCTGAGGAATGGAGGAAATCTGGGGCAGTGGTGCTTCCTGATCTTGTGGCTGCTCAACACTGGCTTCAGAATAACTGACTTGTAACTCCAAATTCATTTGTTATAAAAGGAAAAACAGGCATGAAACCCCCTTTTTTCTTTTTGTAATGTTAATTTACATGTTAGGATTTTACTACACTGAATGTGAACCTTCTCCATTATACATTCTGCTTCTCTCACAACTTCTAGCAAGACCAAAATCTAGCTACTAACCATTAAAATACAAGTTCAAAGTAACCTCAATAGCAAAGAAATGTTCCAAATGACTTCATAATTAGATCAAAAGTAAAAAAAAAAAATCAATAAATAATAATAATAATAAAAGCAAGATAAATTCCCATTTTACACTGTTTTCTTACGCAACTTCTCACAATGTTAAAATCAAGCTACCGACCACAAAAACAAAGTTCAAAGGCACTTTAATAGCAAAGGGATGTTCCAAATGATTTCAACTAAAGCAAACAAGGTCAGATTAAAAGGAAAAAAAAATACAACAATCACTATTTTACATTCTGTTATTTATCCCACAACTTCTCATAAAAAAATAAAGCTACAAAGATGAAAACGTCAAGAAGAAGAAAATTAAAGTGGAGAGTGAAGAAAAGAGCTGACTTACCGAAGAAGAATAAAAACAGTGTTCAATTTAAGTCACCGGAAAAAACGTCTTAAAGAGTTCATTGGAGTTGGGCATCACCGTCGTTTTTCTTTTTTTTTTTTTTAATAAAACTTATGGAAATAGAGATTCAAACTCAACACATTTTTTATCATAATTGACTAGTTGAGCTACAGTCAGATGGGGAAAATTTTATAGAAGGACAATCAGTTGGATTTAACCTCTAAAAATTTCTAACGGTGTAAACGACTAAAAAGTGCTACCAAAAGTAAATTGGTCTTATTTTTTGGTAATTTCATCGACTTCTGCCGTTTTGAAAGTAACAGTGTCTCTTTCGTTTCAAGACAATTCGAAAACAGCCCGCCCCGACTCAGTCTCAGTCCCCGCCAACGTACCGCTCGCCGTCGCCGGATAGACCGCCACCTATTCTTTCCGTCGGCCATTTACATGATGTACGCCACTCTCACTCTCTCCTTCCTGATTCATGCTTCTTCTCTTTCCATCTCTCATGAACCAGCACCAACACATTGATGGTTGAACTGCCCAAATTATGCCGGAAAGAATCTCTTAGGTTCACATTTACTGTTGCAACTCACATCCACCCTCTTCTTGTTCCTCTTTTTTAATGTTTTAATGATAAACCCCTTGTTGCAAAACCCCTTCTTTTTTTTCCCCCCCTGCAGCGTTCCAACTGTTTGATGAAATTCCCCTTAGTGCTAAATTGGTTCTGTGCATAAACATAGACTCAAATAGCCTTATTTTACACCTAGTAGTGGAAAACGTACTTTCTTTGTTTGACCCGCGCATTTACTACGAACTTTGAAGTGAAATTTCGGGTGAGATATGTATATTTCCTAAATATGGGGTCGTTTTACATTACAATCCGTCCCTATGTGAAAGGTGTGCTGAATACAATATACCTCACCTTTATTGTCTCTTTAATTTTACAATTAATTTTGTCCAGTCATCATGTGAAGTAATATGGGATGAGTTACAGTAGGAGTTTATTGGGAGCTTCCGAAGTATAATTTGGTTACTATTTAAGATTTCCTCGGCCAAATTTGTCTTTATGTATCTCTTACTTACTATTCTCGCCTGTGTCACGACTTTGTTCACGAACATGTATAGGACGGAAGACAGTGACATCACGAAAAAGAGGGAGGACACGGGGCTTATAGATTTTCTCAAAGTTCTTCCTCCAGTTGAGTTCTGCTGCATATATGGTTCGACTCTACACCCAAACAATCATTACAAGGTTTTATTTGGGTTTTTCTTTTCACCTAATTTCTTTAGGCGTGTACTATTTCATACTTGTAACTGCAACGTTTTCGTTTTGGATTAAAATTTTGATTGGTAGTCGAAAATGGTTGACCTTATTCTTGGCGTATCTGATCCTCAAAAATGGCACGAAAAGGTAACTATTTTAGTGTGCATTATAACATGATTTGGTACTGCCTTATTTTACTAACTTATTTATTCATCCTTCAACCTAGAACATTCAATTAAACAAAGATCACTATGCCTCATGGATGGTGTACCTTGGAGGGGGAAAACTGGTAATGTTCTTTTCCTTTATCTTTTCTGAATTCCCTTTCTACCACTGCACCCGATGGCCACTTCTCTGATCGATTTGTATAGGTTACTGAAGTTGCAGATGAAATTGGTGTTGGAGTACATTTCAATCCTTATGTGACGTGGAATGAGAAGGTATATGAATAGAATAAACTGTGATTGGATGCATATCTGCCACTTCACGTGTAATATGATTTTGTATACTTACACAACATCAATTCTTGAGCATTTGTACAGACGCTTAAGTATGGGGTTGTCCGGATGCATGATTTGATACAGGACATACTATATTGGAAGACATTCTACCTCAGTGGCCGTTTGCAAAAGCCGGTTTGTGAATCCTGGGAAATGTGTTTTAAAAGACTCTTTTTAGTTCTCATATTAGGCCATTATTTTTTCAATTCCTCTCCCCTTTCACTTGCTTTTAGTGATCAATTTGTTGGCCTGAAAGGATATTCTCCTCCTTTACCATTGGCATGTAACCCTATAGTTTGGTTTGTGAAATGACAAAAATCTATAGTTTGCTAGTGGTTTAACACGGTTTATGTTGGGGTTTTCTGTCTAAATTTAATTGTACAGAGATGAAAAGAGATGCTCTCTAGCTCTTTCTATGTATAGTTTTAATTTGAGCAACAAAAATGAATGGTCCTGTTGGTTTTTCTTCCCTCCTCTCTCTAAGGAATTTTAATTTTATTGTACAGGTTAATATACTAGTAGATACGCTGGATGTTCGACAGCTAAACTCTGTTAATCTGAGGTCTGCAGTATCTGCAGCTCTCCTCCTTCTGCCACCTGAATTTACTGAGGTTGTTTTTCCTTTTTTACAGCATCGCTGTAATTCCTAAACTTACACTTAAGTTCACTTTGTGTAGGTCGACTTGTATGCCAAAATATGTAGCCTTTCATATATGGGTGATTTGCGTATGCTTTTTGCAGAGGACAGAGATAAGGTAAAACTCTAAGTTAGCCTGCACAGACAGGTTATTTTAGCAAAGTTACCTGTAAAGTATATAAGCTTTGATAGCATCGGCTTGCTTTAGGGGCTTGCCTTACAGTTTCTTATTATGCTGCAAATGTGCTGAAATTTCATGTCGAATTTACATATAACACAAGCAATATGTGGATCAAGTATAGATTTTTGTCATTTCACCATTTACTACTACTAGTTTACTAATGCTACAAGGAGACGTTTCACTTTCCGTAGGTCAACAAGATAGTTGGAGGGCAGTTCCAGTTGTTCCAGTCAATGTACCAACCTTGTCTTGAAGAGTACAAAGCAAAGCGGTTGTTGCAATTCTCAGGTCACCAATCAAATATATCTCAGGTATGTTGAAATTTGGAAGGTTGTATTAACCTTAATCCAATAAGATTGGTATTTTCATGTTATTATGATTAAATAAAAACTAATCATGCTATTTTGCTTTCCATACTAATTACACTTAACAGTATAATACGCATGCATGCAAAATGAAGTATTTAACCCTGTAGTTATACAGGATTGTGGATTATCAGCAACAGAGTTGTTGATTTCATCTTTGGCAAGGGCGGTGGGGACAGAACTTGGGGAGAAGAGAAGTGTGAGTGGTGCGTGTGGATTTGGTATGATTTATTGTTATCACTGGAACATGGAATGATGCTGACATATTTTTGTTGAAAAAGGTGGTGGAGTCACAGACCAATCGTCGATCCGATGGAGAAAAGAGGCAGCGGATTGCATTGAGGGGGTTCTGAGGCGGAAGGTAATGGTTTCAAGTGCAAGACAAGCGGTGTCTGGTCTGTTGGCTGTGGGCGGTGTTAAGGCTGCCAAGTATCTTGCTGCCAAAATGTGCAAGGCCTGGAGATCATGGACATGAAACTCAAAAACCCTTTGTTTCTTCTTTTAGAGAAAATCATAAATGTATTTTATAATTATTTCTTTTTTTATTCTTATTTTATTTTAAAAGAAAAGTTAAAATTTTTTTGCTAACCATTTATGATTTTATGTCCTTTCTTTTTGTGCATCTAGTTGGTAATTATTCATGATTTCTTTTCCCAAAATGAAGACAACCTCATGTTCTTTCTATTTGTGCATCTAGTTCTATTTGAAAATTAATATTTTTAAATAAAATATCATTAATTATCATATCATATTATATTTTGAATGTTTATTATACCTAATATTTAGTTACAATTGCTCGTCTAACAGGAACCACGAAACTGATACAATTGCTGTGGTTTCTTTGTATAAACAAAAGAAAAGGGTATGAACGAAAGAAATTTGTCAAGTTACAAGAGTTTACAACACCTGAAACTATCCACTTCACACAAGAATCAGCCGATGGTCATACAATCAAAGTTTACTTAATGCTGAGATAGCTCTGATGAATTATAAGAGTTGTGGTGTGTACTTTTTTTCTCTTTTCTATTTCTAGATATGAAACGGGAAAACTATATAACTAAAGAAAACTACAATAGAAGTTTTACACCATCATTCGGTCAAACTAATGGACCTGTAGATAACCATTTCTAGGAAAGTGATATTCTAGTTACACCTTTCGGCCACACCATGATTGGAAGGCTGTAATGCATTTATTTTTCTTTGTTTTATTATGTAAAAGTGTACAAAAAGAATCCCTCTTGGCAAAATAAAACAAAAGAACAAGCTTCATTGTTAAAAGCCCGTTTCCGGATGCACCTAAAAATAGATTTGACTCCACAACTCCAAAGAATTTTTGCTTCCCCTTTCAAATACCAACCCCGAAGAACTTCAAGAAGCCAATCCTCCGTTAATCTGGGCAGACAAACGACAAAACCAAATTCTTTCATCAAGAATTTCTGCATTTAAGAAGCATAAGGGCAGTGCAAAAGGAAGTGGTCCAAACTTTCTGCATTACGGAGACAAAGGTAGCACACAGAGGGAGAAATGCACCAATTCTTGAGTTTTATCTGTAATTTTTCGAGTGCATTCAAGCTTTTGTAGGCCAGACTCCAAAAAACACCTTTACCTTCTTTGGGTACTTGAAGCTCCACATTAAATTTATCAGAGGGGTTTTTAGCCTTGATTGTGTCTCTGACAGTCTCAAGAACATAAAATTGGTGGAAGATATTTTCCACTGTCAAGGGACCATTCCAGCTTGTCATTTCCTTGTCCCGTCCGAAAAGAGTTCAGCTTGTCCACCAAACTTAACAACAATTCATTTCTCTATCCAAGATACCTCTTCTGAAGCCTAAATGCCAATCTCCTTGAATGTTCCTACAATCCACCACAGAATCATTCTTTTTAAGAGAAATACTGTATAGCTCTACTAGGTGTTGCTGCTCTAGCGGTAAAGGAAATTTCTATTTCCTGCAAAGGAAATTAAACGATCAGCCTCTTTTCTTGAGAAAAAGAAGCAGTATTAAAAAAAAACAAACAAATTTAAACTACATCAACAAAGCAAGCCTAAAAAAAAACATAAGACCGTGTCACAAAAAATAAAAATAAAATACATCCAGTTGGCCAACCCATATATATAATATGTTCTTAATTGAGTCACAGCCGAAATGCAAAAGAAAACACCTTTAAGTCGAGATGGAATTTATCTTTGGCTCAAAATTTTTTAACATCAGCTCTTGCACAATTGAACCACGCCACAGCAGTATCTTCTTTCAGTGCTTACTGTGCAAAGAAATAAATATGCACGCAAGTGACTGAAATATATGATCCATTAGCGCATTTGACGTCAAGAAGGCACCTAAAATCAAACACTATAATTAGTGGAATATTCAAGATGTAAGAAATCAAACTAGCTAGTCAAGAAAACTGATTGTGCCAACAAGATTGTAATAGAAATGGTGCAACCCTGCATAATAAGGTGAAGAAAAATAAGAAGTATGGAACATTTCCTTATGCAATAAAGTGATCAATCTTCCAGCTGCGAACCATTCTCAAAATTCATGAGCTCCATCAATGTATGGGTGGGTGAGAAAGAGAGACTAGACAAAACAAAGCTATTGTGACTTAGAACTGCAGAGGGATACTGCATATGGTCATTCATTTAATGAAGTCCCATCTAAATAACGACAGGTTGCATCATATCCTTTCAAAGATGTAAAACTTCATTTTTCCAGTTAGCATTACTTCGTTCCTATTTGAAATTGGTTTTTTTAAATGGAAAAGAACCAAAAGCTTTCATCTTGGTTACAATCAAGTTTCAATTATATAGCAACACATTTGACATATTTCCATAACGCTTACAATAGAATGAGATATGACAAAAATATCCATTACATAACAACTATGGTCATACGTGCTCTCTGTAATTAGAACACATTACAAACTGTCAATTAGTTACTTCATTAATTGAATTTTGTTGAATACAGGGGAAAGAATACAAGGGACTCTTTTAAGATGTGTTTAGAGCACAACAAACATCTCTTGTAAATCTGAAATGAAGGCCATAGAGTTAAATTCCATACTGCAAAAATAATCCATAAGCTCATTAAAATCTTAACTTGTCTAGCCTTTGCTATTACAATAAGAGAACTTTCAACATTTTTTCAGTGGAAAACATGATAATTTCATTGAAATAGTGCATGTACGTAAGACATTTATGAGACCTGCACATGCATCAAAGCTTTAAAATCATGCAAACAAAAAGATAAGAGTTCCTCACCTCACCTCAGGCCTCAGAAAAGTGTTCTTCTGAGACATCATGCTCCATATACTGGACATCTCAAAGGATAGCTAAGTACAGTCTCTAAACTGGAAATGGAATTACTATCACTATTCAAAATAATATCACATTCAGACAGAATAACACAAGAACATACGAACTTTCAACTAAAAGTTTAATGGAACAAACTTTTGGTATGAAAAAGAATATGTGTGCGTCCATGCATGAAATAAGGAACAAATATCGATTTTTGGATGAAAAAAGGAAAAACTGTTGTATTTTCAATACACAGGATATTTCTCTAATTCTATAAACTTGAGAACTTCATCTAGAAAATCTTTTTTTGGGATAAGAAACTTTCATTGAACAAAAGGAACATCAAACAATGTAAGAACAGTGGGCAAGAAGCCCCCTTCACAAACGAAAAATTACCGGAGAAGAGCTCTCCAATTTTGCATAATGTGGAGAGACTGGAGTTACAAAAGAATTTTCTATTTCTACGGCACCACCAAGCGGCCGAAATTTGTTCACTATTACAAAAAGAATAAAAAAACTTAGCCTGATCCTCGAAAGATCTCAAGTTTCTTTCGAGCCAAAGGATCCATAAAAGAGCTTTGAAGGCATACTTCATCTAGAAAACCTAAAGCAAACTTCCCAAGTTGAATGAAGTTAGCATTTGCAACTCAAACTTTGCATCTGCAGAGAGAACTTCAGTCTCAAAAAGTGTCAATTTTGATATCAGGATCTTAAATTCACGAAAGCTTCAAGTCTTCATGAAAAAATAAATAAATAAAAACAAAAGCTTCAAGTCTTCATCATAGTAGTTGCTCTTCAAATACACCAAATTTCTTGAACTTCATATTTACAAAACATGTCTTAACTTGATTACTCATTTTGTCTTATGCATGGAACTTTCTTGTGCTTTCCAATTCATATCAACAAATTATCGCAGAGGCACTTTGTAGTTTGTTGTTGGATTTCTATATTTTTCCTCTTTTTTTTTTATGTAGAGGTGGTGAAGACATAGTATATAAACAAGCAACAAGGAGAGAGAGAGAGAGAGTCATACTTCATTCACTATACAGGCTTCTCCAACACTCGTCTATGGCTTCTTGGGTCTTCTTTGGTTTGCATATCCTTTGAATGATTCTGGACCAAGTTGATGCCTCCGGTGGTAGATATCTTAGCAGCATGTCCTCTATAATTTTCAAAGCAGATAATTTTCTCTCTCGCTTAAGTAACCTAACCACGAGCTCATCTAAAAACATCCTTCCATCTTGTGGTGGATTAATCCCCTCCCTCAAAGTTTTCAAAAAGATATTGCATGTAGCTAGGTCAGGATCACAACCTCTATCCAGCATACCGTTTAGAAGATCGATGGCACGGGTGAGATTACCCTCCTTACAAAGGGCATTGAAAATAATATTATAGGTTATCACATCTGGTTGGGATTTGGGCTCCTGACATTGCATCTCATAGAAAAGCTTCAAGCCCTGGTCTACATAGCCAGCATCACAAAGGCCTTTAATCATTGAGCTATAAGCTACAACATCAGGTTTAAGTCCTTTGCTGAGCATGTGCTTCCATACCATCAAGGCCTCCCTTATTTTTCCATCCTCACACAGGCCATTAAGTAGGATACTGCAACAAACTTCGTTGTGCCTACTATCTTGATTCATCGTCTCTTTCCACACAAGAATTGCTTTCTGGCTGTCACCTTTCTTAAAGAAACCATTCATTAAGGTGCTGTAAGTGAAGGCATTTGGTAAACAACCATTAATTAACATCTCATCCAAAATTTCTTCGGCTTCATCCGGCTTTCCTTCTCGACATAGACCATCTATAAAGGCACCATAAACAACAACGTTGGGTTTGCATCCCTTCTCACTCATTTCTTTCCACAACCTCACAGCATCTTCAGACTTTCCCTCCTTAAACAAACCACTTATGAGGGACGAGTAAATATACTCATTAGCTTTATGCCCTCTTTCCTCCATAGACACCAAAATCTGAGCTCCATCTTCAGCTCTTCCTTGTTTAACAAGACCGTTAATGATTATTCCATAAGTGACTTCATTAGGAACACATTTACTCGACACCATTTTATCCAAAAGACTGAGAGCTTTGTCAAACTTGCCCTTTAAGCACAAACCGTGGATAAGGGTATTATAAGTCACTTCGTTTGGAACACAACCTTTGAGAAACATATTATCCAAAAGCTTTGCTGCACGACTCAAGTCACCATTCTTGCATATTGCATCAATCAACACATTAAATGTCACTGGATTTGGAAGGCAGCCTTCTATTTGCATCTCATCCAGCAGAAACACTGCCTCGTCTATTCTCCTCTCCTTACACAACCCATCCATTAATGTACTATAAGTAAAAACGTCAGGATTGCAGCTCTTGAGTGGCATTTCTCTGAAAGTCTCAATAGCTCTCTCTATCTGTCCTAACTTACAGAGTGCCTTAATAATCAAATTATAGGTGAGTGTGTTTGGCTGAAAGTTCTTCTTATTGGCACCGAAAACGTGCAGATAAAACTTCAATGCGTATGAGAAGTCTCCCTCTTGAATAATTACGTTAAGTACTGAATTGAACGACTTTACAGTCTGCTTGCAGTGAAACTCGTTCGACATTCTATCAAAAAATTTCACAGCTTCTCGAGGTAAATGGGCTTTCCCACAAGCCTTGAAGATTAGGATAAAGCTCCTTTCCACGAGGACCCTCCCTTCACGTTTCATTCTATCCAAAACTTGCTCTATCAAACGAAACTCCCCAGAACTTGCATAGTTTTCAATGAGACTATAAAATGTCGCATCCCCCAATTTATAAGAGCCCGACTGGGGGCCGGATTTGAATATTTCACCTGATATTGAGAGCTCGTTTGTGTCGTCCTTTTTGGGTTTGCTACGGGGAGTTGGGTTGGAAGGAAGCGCGAAAGATGTAGAATAGAAGAAAGGCGAAAAGGTTGGAAACTTCCGTGAAACTGGATAGAAAGAAAGCCCAGGCGCCTTCCGAAGTGCGATGCTCAGAAGCTTTAAATGATGTTTTGAGCATTTTGGCATGGGGTCGAAAGGCTTGCTTATTCAAAGTATGTGCAGCTTCAATTGTAGAATCAATGATGCTTATCGGTAGAGTGAGAGACAACCTAACGTTATTCTGGTTGATCTCCCGGTTGCAAGTGAAGCAAGCTGCCAAATATTGGAGGACTGTAACTGAAACGGAAAACCAGAGGCATCGGAATTCCCTCTCGGAAAATTGGATTCAAGGCACTCCTATAAAAACATAGGTCAAAAATATAAAAATATTGGATTCAACCCAAACCGAATGAAGCGTCTAACCCAACCCTTGTTCTTTCGGGCTGGGTTGGGTCGGTTTCTAAATGTAAGAATTTCTTTGATTATTTCTATAAAAATACCTATCAACTGGATACAGTGGGGGCATGCGGCGGAGATGAGCGGCCACGGCGGGAACGTTGATCGGAGATGAGGGGCGCTGCGGAGGAGACGCGTCGAAGACGGCACGAAAACGAGAGAGATTGAGAGAAAGGAGAGGAGCAGCTGATTCTTGTCGGTGCTGCATCTACTGTGGCTGGATGTAGAGGGACAGGGAGGAGGCGCTGCTTTATTGCGGTGAACACAACTTCCCGGTCGCTGTGCAGCATGGAAAGGAGGGAGAGCAGGTGGCCACCGGCCGCGTGAGAAATCAAATGGAACCACCCTATGGATTTTCCTTTCTCAGTTATATTAAGGGTCGGTTCGATTAACGTTGAACCGAACCGATTTAATTTATCCAACTTGCGATTTTACGATTCTGCAGAAATCGAACCCAACCGAATTTGAATTTTTCAATCTTGGTTTTTCGACCGGGTTATTTGAACATTCCTTTTCCTGGTCCTGGGTCCTACGATTCTTTTTTCTTTTACATAACCTTTGCAAAAGGATAACTCTTGTACTTAAAACAAAAATCCTTGACAAACAATTAAATTAAAATAAAATCATTGATAGTTTTACCTTAATAGTCCAACCAATAAATATTTAATTTAACAACATATATTTAAACATTACTTTACATTTAACTATATTATAAAAACATATATGAGTAACATAATTTTACGATAATACTATATATTGACGTAAATAAGAGATAAAATATTGACACCTACAACTTATAAAGAATATATTAATATATATTATATATCAACAGAAAAGTAACCTTAATCAACGCAAACACAAAGAGAATTATATGGTCGATTAATCATCTCCATTGGCATTTGCTAATAATTAATTAATTGATGCGTATATATATATATATATATATA
>NW_019104529.1:1157555-1182328 GCF_001995035.1 Momordica charantia
CCACACATCCATCTAATAATTGCAGTGTGGAAAAACTTTTTCTCTCTCATCCATCTTTTGGAGCAATATAAATCACATCATAGGCACAGATATAGCATCCGTTGTTTTCAACGGTTGATATTAATAGTTGATGCATCAAATATATATGTTGCAACTTTATAATGGGACTTGGGAGAGAGCACCAGATTTTGAACGGTTGATATCAATGGTCGATGCTTCATCAAACGCATCGACAGCTCGACACGTGTGAGAGACCACCATTATTTAGTGTACACGCCACACATCCATCAATTTTGGGATGACAATTATTTCATAATTGAAAGATAATATGAATGACAAAAAGTGAAGATAATGCAAGAGATAATATGTGATGGGATAGCAAGAGAGAGAGACCACTAATCGTATATCTGTGTGTGTGGTACTAATTGCAAGTTTTATCAAACTGTTTTCTTGAATTAGAGTAATATTCAAATTAATGTTTATGGGTTATAAAATAATGTCGTCCAAACCAACCTAATTGAGCGATAATTGAGATGTATCTCCAATCGAGAAGTTACAAGTTTGATATCGAGAATCAAACCCACAACTGCATGGTTGCAGGTATACGTCAATTCTACTGAGTTATGATCACTTTGACAATTACATTTTGTATTGGAATAAATAGATGGAAGGTCATAAAAATAATAAAAGGAACAATTTAAAGACACATTAAATTCACGTGTGACAATTAATAAACTAACGAACTAGTTTATAGTATTTGTGAAAATGTAATAAAAATAAATAGAAAAGAAAGAGAGAATCATGATTTAAAAAATAAAATTAGTATTTCTGCCACAATACAAACGAATAAGATTGGCATATAATTGAAAAGAGACATTGGGATGGTGTCTCTTTTACTACTTCTGATTATTCCACAACAATTCAAAGCAAAGGGGCTATAGAAAACAGCCCCTAAAAAGAAGTGGTGTTGCAGAATAACAGTTGAAAGGAATATATTTGGAGGAAATGGAATGGCTAAAGAGAAAAAAGATGTTTTTTTTACAGAGCAGTGAGCACCCAGCTAAATGGGGCATGGTGGAAATAAAATAATAAATGGTTTTAAGGGTGTGCTACTTTTGGGGAGCAGATACAAATGGGCCCTATTGGCTATTCCTCCTCCACCAAACTAAATATGAATGGAGGATCCAACAAATTATTTCCTCTTTCCTTCCCTTCTCTGTGTTCTTCTCATCTCTCCCATCCATTGAAGCCTTCCACCAACGAAAGGATGTGATGTGACGATCCATATATATCACAAACAAAGAAAATAAAAGAAATGCAACAATATGATAAACAACCCAGAAACAAAGGAAAAAGGGTAAATAGTTTACTCTCTACTTTTTATTGTGTTATTATAAAACTAAAAAAAAGATACTTGCTGTTACTCTCTCTCTCTCTCTCTCTCTCTCTCCCCCTTATTTCTCTTTCAATATATATTTTATTTTCTGAATTTTGGCTCTCTCGTTTCGGAATGGTATCCACCGTAGTCCTATATTTTCTTGAACCTCTACTTGCAGATTTAAGTGGCTTTTTTCTTTTGATCAAGTGATTCTGCATAGTAATCTCGAAAGGAATGATGGGTAAGGTGGGAAATCTGTGCTAGGGCATGAAAACCATCGAGCCTCGTCCTCCATCGGAGCTCTCCGTTTGCTGATCGGTGAGTTTATTTTTATTTTATTCACTTTTTCCAAAAAGATTTTATTTTCCCAATTCCCGCATATGTATTTACCTGAGATGTGCAGCCGTGAATTTGATGCATATTTTGCCTTCTGGGTAGTGACATCTTGGGCTTTAAACTGTTTGGAGCCTGCGCTTATCTTGCATCTTTCGCTTTGTGAAATGGTACTGCGTTATTTCTTTCATTCACCATGCCCCTTGCTCTCTCCTGCATTTGGCTCAGTTACATTGTCCATTGGCATTCTTCTCTCCAAGTTTCACTTTTTTGTTGTTGTTGTTGTCTTCCAGGTCACTTCTAATTAATACTCCAAAGCCCTCAAGTAACGAAACGTTGAAGATGCTATAGGTTTGTGACATAAGTCACACTACTGAAATGTTTCAGCAACATTTGACTCGATAAAGTCGCACACGTATAACCAATGTCTTTTCTCATCTTTCACAACTGGTTTTATTAGAAGCATGAATTGTGAAAGTTAGGAAATTTTGGGCTTGTCGTATTTTCTTCTTTCTGAAATATTCGTGTTTCCCTTCAATTCTCAAATGTAATTATGTAACAGTCTGCACTTTCCCTGTCCACATTTCGTTGAATCGAGAGCTTACATTTGCTTGGATATATGCACGTGGCTTAGTTTTTGGACTATTTCCCCTCTCCCTATGTACTGTTATGATAGTTGAATTTATGCGTTTGCAATGGCATCATCTTCTCAGACCCCTTCAATCTTAAATAGAGCAGAAATCTTCTCTCTCTCTCCCCCCATCTCCCCACAAAAAGAAAAAAAATTGGAAAAATCATTTTGGTGTAGTTTAGTAAGTAAACAACTTTAGAGGGATTTGTTAGAATGGATTTCAATTTCTAAGAGGCCTTCAATTCTTCTCTCATAGTCATTGGAGAGCTGAAAGATGGAAAGGACAAGACTGGATTTAAGTTTTCATCACTCAGTATCAACACAATCAGAGGAATCTGCCTTGGACTTGGAAAGGAACTATTGCAGTCATCTTAATCTGCCTTCATCAAGTCCATCACCTAGTCAATGCTTTGCTCCAGGTAGTCAGCTGTCTGAGACCAACGCTGCTTACTTTTCATGGCCCACTTCCAGCCGTTTAAACGATGCTGCAGAAGATAGAGCAAACTATTTTGGAAACCTTCAGAAAGGAGTGCTTCCTGAAATTTTGGGTCGGCTGCCCTCTGGGCAGCGAGCTACTACTTTACTTGAACTTATGACCATAAGGGCATTTCATAGCAAGATCTTGCGTCGTTTTAGCCTTGGTACTGCAATAGGATTTCGAATTCAGAAGGGTATGTTGACAGATATTCCTGCTATTATTGTCTTTGTTGCACGCAAAGTTCACAGGCAGTGGCTCAATGATGTTCAATGTCTACCTGCTGCACTTGAGGTTGGAAACTCATAATCTTTAGTTATTGTTTTTACCTGTTAGATGTTGTTCATTGACCTTATTCAGTACTAGCTTCAGAAAATCTATTTTGGTGCTGAGAATGATAGAAGGATCGTTCAAATGTCTATATTTATTATTTTGTGTGAGACCCATAAATGAATTGGCTTGAATATCTTTTCTAATATCTGGCTGCTTCTTTCATTCTTTTATCTCTTTTTATTTTCCCCTAAAATGATCAATGGGGGCAGGGTCCTGGAGGTATATGGTGTGATGTTGATGTTGTGGAGTTCTCCTACTATGGTGCACCGGCAGCTACACCTAAAGAAGAAATATATACAGAGCTCGTTGATGGCCTGAGGGGAAGTGATCCAACAATTGGTTCTGGTTCCCAGGTATTCTTTTTCAGAAAAAGTAAAACCCTTCTGTACATGACTGTCAATGGTCTTGGAAAATGGTTATTATGATCGTTGGTCTGTAAAAGGCAGCTTCTGTATCTTATTTTCTGATCAATGGATATTGGGGGTCTCCTTTCTTCAAAGTTTGGTTCTCCTGCCAAGTATTTCGTTATTCAGTTTCTGTTTTGCGTTAGGAGGCTGACACCATACTTCCTTTTTCTCATAGGAAAATATAGATTTCTCCACCAAATAGGTAATAAAGAAAATGAATTTTTTACATAAAAAATTCTGAATTCAGGTGTAACCATTCGTACTGTTTTCTGATTTCATACAGATTATCAACGCTACAATTCCATAGACATCCTATCTTAAGATTTTTTTTTTCATGTTGTTTATTTCATGAGGAAATATATTTTCCTTAGAATTAACATGAATCTCGTAGGTCTTGCAGAACATTAACCTCCAATATCCATTACTTGGAGGTGCCGAATTCATAAATTGGCAAGGATTCAAATGATTGACATCTCCTAAAAATTATGTTTTATGCTGGAACTACATTTCTATAATGATATATTTGCATGCTGAAAGGAGCGATGCTCAGCAAGTAAATGAGATGCTCAGCAAGTAAATGAAACTACTCGGTCTTGTATAATTTGAAATTTATTATGACCAAAGTTTATTGAGTACTAGAGGTGAGGGTTTGTCCATTTCTTTGGGGCTCACCTGTTCCTTGACTGATCGGGAATCGTTAGAGGTTTCTGAGTTAGTGGTTTTGTTGTCTAGAGCCTCCTTCTTTTCTGGGAGGGAGGATGTGAGGGTGTGGACCCCCAACCCTTCGAAAGGCTTCTCTTGTAGTTCCTTCTTCCATGTCCTGAACTCCCAGTCTTCCTCCGCCTCTTCTTCTCCTCCTCCCTTGTCCTCGAGGACCCCTTTGTTCACCTCTATTTGGAAGATTAAAATTCCAAAGAAGGTGAAGTTCTTTGCATGACAAGTCTTTTTGGGAAAAGTCAATACCATGGATCGTATTCAGAGGATGTCTTCATTTTCTCTGTGTTCACAGTGGTGTGTTCTTTGTAGGAGAGTCTCGGAAGATCTCGACCATTTGTTGTGGAACTGTGAGTTCGCGCAGGATTTATGGCTTCGGTTCTTCCGATGTTTTGGGATTGTTTGGATTCGCTCCAGAAACTGTAAGATGATGATGGAGGAAATGTTGTTGTTCCTCCCTTTTCGGGACAGGGGCCGTTTTCTTTCGCAGGCGATCTTTTTGGCTTCGTTATGGGGTATCTGGCTAGAGAGGAATAATAGATTGTTAGGGGGGTGGAAAAAACGGTGGATTATGTTTGGGATCTCATTAGGTTTAATACTTCCTTATGGGGTTCGGTCACTAAGGCCTTTTGCAATTATCATTTAGGTCTCATTCTTTTGGATTGGAGTCTTTTTATTTAGGGGTTCCCCTTTGTTGGGCTGTTTTTTTTGTACGTTTTTCATTTCTCTCAATGAAAGTTCTATTTCTTATAAAAAAAAAGTTTATTGCTGACAGTGTTAGCCAAGTCTCTATTAAAATAGGACAACAAGGTTGACTTTTCATTTTGTACCAACAATTCATAGTTTGAGGAACTGTAAATAGATTTGGCGGCCATTGAATTTGGAGAATTACTCCATTAGTCAAATTATGAAGAAATGTCTTCCGAGGAGAATGAAGTATGGACACATTTTCCATCACTTTATGATGGCATTTAACTCTGTGAAGATTTGAAATGTGCAACCTTGAAACTTTTACAGTAAACTGCACACCTTCAACAGTTCTGAAACAATCTCTAATAGCATATTATATCATTCTGACATCGAAGGTCGTGTGTGCAAGTTTAGGTGTCTTAAACTTTCCAATGGTATTAAGATAAAAGGGATCCTCACTGTTAAAATGACACTATTGTCCGGTGTTTGCAGTCGCCATCTTCAATTCTTGTTTTATTAATAACAGTTTCTTTTTTCAAGATATTTTCCATAGTTGATATAATCCAAATTCTGAGAAAAAGAAAGTACGGCAAAATTATAATTTTTATCTTTATATGATTCCGTTGATGAAGGTGGTTAATCATTTGCCCCCTTTTCATCTCTACATATCTTAGAACTCTCTAATTAGTCTTATATGATTCAATTGCAACTTTTGAATCCAAATGAGCAAATAATTGTGTGCTTTCAACCATTTCTTTATTTGATAACTTATTCAAGATTCTGAAAGCTAAATTTTCTCTCATCATTTAAATACCTCTTGTTCGTGGCATGTTTGTTCTTGCAATGATTTTAGCAACTGATCGGCGACTGATGCTTGCTGTGAATTTAATAAATTGTTTCTCTTTCTTCCTTTCTTATCTTTCCAAAAGGAAAATTACATCGAGGATACATAAGGATGTACTAAAAAGAATGTGGAACTGAGGTCCAATTACAATATTGAAGGGAAGATATATAAGAAGGATTGCAGATTGGTAATGATACAGAGCACACAAGTTCTAAAAAATTAATTTTCTTGAAGAATCTCAAAAGGGACTATGAAAGCAATTATACTTCAACTATTTTCATTATTCATGTGTACTTCAAAATCCTCATTACATTATAATTAAATCTACAAAAAATAGCCTGGAACAAGTTTCTAGTATTGTTTTGTAGTGTTTAAGCATGATGTGTTATACTCCCCAAACCAAAGGGCACACAAACAAATCATATTGATAGGTGGGCTATAGTATGTCAGCCATATTTTAAAGGCCATATATTTTTTTTAAACAATAGTCATTTTGATTATGTGAGATTAAACAGCCAGATTCTGATACCTTTTGCTTGAACTTGTCATTTGCAGCTGCATGTTCAAGTGCTGTTCTTATTGTACTTTTGAGCTTGTGGTAATTAATTTAATTTGTATGTTTATTCCCTGGTAAATGAATTATGGCTCTTAACACAAGCAAAATGATTTTGTGCTCCGCTGTTACCCATGCCTTGGTGGGGGTGTGTGTCTATGTCTGTGTTGAAGTGAAATTTTGTTGAAAGCATCATTCTGTATCTGTAGACGTATTTTGATTATTTGTTCTTGATATTATGTAATAACTTCTTGCTTTATAGGTTGCTAGCCAAGAAACCTATGGGACTTTGGGTGCAATTGTCAAAAGCCGGACAGGAACCCGGCAAGTTGGTTTCCTTACAAACCGACATGTTGCCGTTGATTTAGACTACCCTAGTCAGAAAATGTTTCATCCTTTGCCTCCCAGCCTAGGACCTGGTGTATATCTCGGTGCTGTGGAGAGAGCAACGTCATTTATCACTGATGATGTCTGGTATGGCATCTTTGCCGGAACAAATCCAGGTAATAAAAACTGCGTATTCTTAAATACATCTCTGGATTCATGAAATTATGCTCTTCTATCTTTTTCAGGGTAGTGATTTAGATAGCTGCCGCATCATGGTCACTAAAAATCAAAACTTGTATAAGTTATTTTATTTAGGTTCCCCTATCATATCTTATAGTTAGGAAATTGTAAATTGTACAACAATCTTTTTCTCTCTCTTCTCTTTCCATTTTCCATTTTCAATCTAGGTTGAGTTTGATTTCATCATCAAAATTACCACTTTTGATTTAATTATGGTGCTTCTTATAACAGAAGATATGAGTGTATCCAAATAAAATCACCATTGCAAACTTGATGCATCCCCCCACCCCAAAAAAACTGAATTACAATTCTTTTTGCAGGCCAGTGTTTCGTTTCTCCCTTTTCTCTGGTTTTTTTTTGAGGTACCTTTTTCCCTGGTTGACATAAGTACTGATAGCTTATGTATGATTTGATAGCTAAGTCATGCTCTTCTCTTCACTTAGGATCTATGAGCGTGTGGTTGATTGATTGAATTGCATCTAAGGCTATCATTAATTAATTGAGATATTTTGGCTGCTGCGCTGGTTGAGTGTCAACTTTCATCTTGATTCAAAACCGTGCTACTGGTATGTATCTTATATGATGAATTATGTGCACATCCGTCACTATTTGGTGCCTTCTGCAGAAACATTTGTCCGAGCTGATGGAGCGTTTATTCCCTTTGCTGAAGATTTCAACATGAATAATGTTGTTACATTTGTTAAAGGTGTCGGTGAGATTGGTGATGTCAACAAAATAGACCTGCAATCCCCAATCAACAGTCTCATTGGACGAAAGGTGATCAAGGTTGGAAGAAGTTCTGGCTTGACTAGAGGGACCATAATGGCATATGCCCTTGAGTACAATGATGTAAAAGGGATTTGTTTCTTCACCGACTTTCTTGTTGTTGGAGATGACCAGCAGACGTTTGACCTTGAAGGTGATAGTGGAAGTCTTATTCTTTTAACCGGTCAGGATGGGGAAAAGTCACGTCCAGTTGGGATTATTTGGGGAGGAACGGCTAATCGGGGTCGGCTGAAATTAAAAGTTGGTCAGCCTCCTGAGAATTGGACCAGTGGAGTTGATCTCGGACGTCTTCTTGATCTCCTTGAGCTTGATCTTATTACAACAAGTGATGGTTTACAAGGTTTGGTTATCTTGACCAATCACAATCAGTAAAGCCATTTTAGATCTGTGGTTAATTTTTATATTTTACCACTTTTTTAACAACCTATCGAGTTGCATGTGCTTTGTGTTATATTGCCAATGAAGGTTTTGATTTTTATCATGAAGATAAATTTTGAAGTTTTATCTCTAAGTCATGCATACTTAGTCCAATGTCTAGCTGGGGGAGGGAAAATGATTAGCATATATATACATCAAATATGTTCCTGATGTGTATGTGTTAATTTGTTATATGGATGGTAGAAATCCCCAAAAATGCCTGCCCAGAACAAGTCAAGGAACCAGAGTTGGCCGGGACAGAAGAATTAGATCAAAATAAAAGTTTAGGAACATGTAAACCTCTTTATTTATTAGCATACTTATTGAACTTTTTCACTTATTTATTCATTAAAATTTAAAACTAATAATAATAAAAGATATTTCTCTGTTTTTGACATATAGTATGTGTATTTTTAATGTATTGAATTGAAAATAAAAATAAAAGGGGCATTTTCTTCATGGGAAACCCAACGAGTGTTGGGGGATTCTCGAGGAAACCGGGCAAGGAACGGGGGTCAATCCTATGGATGAATTTCTACCAGCTGTTTGTTTATAAGTTAAAGGCTTTGTGTATAAACCTTGTATATTTGGAAGACATGATTTTCTTATGGGTTCCTAATGGAGGGAGGAGAACTTCACTGTGGTTCTGATTTTCTAGTTTACTTTTGCCAAAGGCTTAGTTATCTGGTTCTCTATCCTGATTGATTTGTCTGTCATAATTTTTCTTCAACATGTTAGAAATATGGGTTCATATTTGCACATAAATTAGAATGGTTGTGTAGTTATAAAAGGGTTGTTCATGTAGAAGTGAGGTATCAAAATTTCATCTTTTAATAGTCCAGGGACCTTCCTATGCACCCATGCAATAATTGGAGTAAATGGGTTGTTGAAAACCTGAAAGAGAAGTTCTGTCATAACTTTTTGGCTCTTGCAAACATTTTATATCAATCATGTCTTCCTGACTTGGTTTTTTTTTACTCATTTTATGACTAATTAAGCTGCAGTGCATGAACAAAGGAATACTTCAGTTGGAGGGATTGATTCTACTGTTGCAGAGTCCTCTCTCGAGCGGATCCCCTTAAAATACAGACTCAAAGAGAACTCTGAGCCACTTGGTTTGAGTGTCCAGCAAATTTCTCCCGAAGGCGAGTCCTCTCAGGGGCTGATCTCGCCTTTTAAGCATGCTGCATTTCACATAGAAAAAAATGTGTTTGAGATGGCTCCGAGCGTTGAACTCCAATTTTTACCAAGATTAACCAGCAGCTCTCCTATGCATCAGAAGAACGACGAAAGTCACGAGTTGAAAAGTCTGTCTGCCCTGAGGAATGGCTTTGATAGTGAGGTATCGGTCTCACTGCAGTTGGGTGAGCCAGAGACGAAGAGAAGAAGGCACTCAGATTCTCTTTCAAGTATCAAGGAGTCATCATCATGAGTGAGACATAAGATAATAGATTCAATTTGGTACTGAAAATTGAAATAAGTTTAAACAGTTATATCTCCGTACTGGGTTCGGATCATTGTGCCGCCAAATTTAGCTGTAAAAACTGGGACTGCCCATATTACAATGGTTGAAGCCTCAAGGTGGGACGAGTTGCCATTCTTTTAAACGAGTCCTGTGAAGTGAAAGCTTTGAGGTTAGTTTTCAGTTCATACAACATATTATGGAAGAAGGGTATCTAAGCCGAGGTCCTTGGCATCTAAATTTTCTATTTACGTGGACCGACTAGGCTGGTGAAGTCCTTGTACCATAACTACTACTGGGAAAAAAGAGAGTTAAAAGTTAAAATATATATTTATATATATAAAGTTATCAGAAACTAAGAATGCAAAATGTTACAACATATTTGGAAGTTGGAACCCAATAAAAGAGTCCTCTTTTCTATAAGGTTCATGTTGCCTCCTCTTCTGAATTGTAGCTTTTTGATGCATCCTTTACAACTGTGTTGGTTCTTTCAGTCAAGGTGTGGTGTGTTGATGCATGTTGGTATGTCTTAGAAACATCATGTGGTTACAGCTAACGCATGACAAGATTAGCAACCAAATAAAGAGTAACGCTTCCAGATTAGCCCAGGAAATGTGGTAGTGCATCTTATAATGTCGAACCAAAATTTGAGAACTTGATGTAAAGGTTCTGTTGGACAACAATTTGGCAAGATGACCATTACATAAAAATGAAGAAAAGAGGAAATTAGTGAGTGAAATGGATCTGAGAACAAAGAAAAGAAGGCATACGCATAAATGAAGAAAGTGTGTTATAGGTAATCCTTCACTGTAGAAATAGATTAGATTATTATGCAGTCTCACTCTACGCATGAATGAATACCAACCTTAATCAAATGAAAGATTAGTCAACTCTTTGATCTTCATTACGATACAAAAGCATGTGAGTAGGCGGTAATAATCAAAGCCTAATTGTTTTTGTTTTTCCTTTTCTTATGAAAAAAGGAAGAAGTTGTTGTCTGTTGTCTGTTGTCTGTTATGTGTTGTCTGTTGTCTGCTGTCATTTCATGGAATTGTCAAATACATCGGTCTTTGAACCAAAAGACGACATCAAATTATTAAGACAGAAAAACCAACTCTCAATCTCAAAGGCCAAACCACACCAAAGCGATCGACAACAGATTCCAAACATGCACCAACCTGATCTACCCTTCACATTTGTTTTTTCAAAAAGCATTATCGTGGCCGGCCGGCTAGGCCTTCTGTTATGGAACATTTTATTTTTTTAAACGCCTATCAATTTCTATGGTTCTTCATTACTGAGCTGCGTATTCACATGGATCACCACTAATTTAACACTATATAAATTACAAAAAGGTACAACTATGGCCAACATACATCTCTACTTATAATTGAATACCAACAATTAAACAATATGATGATAATGGGATTGGACAGAACGTTTATGGGTCAGCGGAAAATAGCTGTAAACAGCAGCAGAAAGCTGCATTATATAAACTGCTCTCGAACCTGCCTCTGTGCCGAGAGAGAGAGAGAGAGAGAGAGTCACGGGAGCTCATAGAGCCTCGTTTGTTTTCCATTTTTTGAAATCTTAGAAGCAGCTACTCAAGAAGCTGTGTTAACTTTGAATGCATCATTATGTGTTGGTTTGAGAGGTTGAAGCTGCCAGCATGATCTGGGGAAGATCTGCCCTGTGGCTGCTGGTGTCGGCCTTACAGCTTGGTTTCTTCCATCAGGTCATCTTGCAGCTTCAATCACTCGATCACCAACAACACGGCTATTGCCTATTTCCTATTGCATGCAGCTTCAATTCAATGGCTTCTGCTTTTGCGTCCCACTCAACCCCAGATCACACCCATTTCAGATAAGTATATCTTTTACGCAATCTTCTTTGAGTCTGCTCATGATGTTTTTCTTTCTTTGTCTCAATTTTAGATATAAACACATGCATTTGGATTACTTCAGCTACCCATCGACCTCGTTGGTTAATCTTTTGTTATTCTGCTTTGTGCTCGTGGTCTTTGGCCTAAAAAGACAAGTTTTAATGTCTGTTTTATCGTCTCTAATTTCTCTTTGGACCTATCTTCTTCTAAATCATCTTTTATGAATTCAATTGGACACACCCACAAGCAAGAGGAAAACTTTCGATAAACCCACCTCATGTTATGTTCATACAATGTTCCTTCCTTTATCTTCAACCATGCCTTCTCTAGAAATCAATCCATCAAATATAATCTTCGAACCTCTTTTTTCCAAAAATTTTCGGAGGAGAATATTGTATAAGAACAATTCAAAGGTGCATCTATATACCTTTTAATGTTCAAATTGGCATGTAGATTCCTGTATATCAAAAATTGAAATCAAAATATTTGAGTGAGTTGTTGGGTTGACATTAATTTTATGATAATTTTTCATGTGCGAGTACCCAAATATGGATATCGCATTTTAGATACAGATGTATTTGAACATCGGTATCTATCAAAAGGATAAATCGCAACAGTCCATTCTACCATATTAGCTAGAGCCGTACCATATATATCAAATATAAGGGGTCACTAATTCATATAAGAATTTGGGAAATACGTAATATGGCAGGTAGGATTTCAATATTATACAAAATAATAATAATAACAATAAATTAATAATTGGTAACTGAAGCATAATATTCTGGGGCAGAAATCAAACACCATCTACGGGTTTGACCACCCCCGATCTGCCTGTATCTTTACAAACTTAGCCAACAGCCTAATCTCATCCTCCTGCAAACGTGGACCAAATGTGCACTGACCCCTTGGCTTACAGTTCTCACCAAAACCCTGAAACCAACCATTAACATTGATATATATATATATATATATATATAGAGAGAGAGAGAGAGAGAGAGAGAGAATTTCGTGCTTATAGAATAATGTTAACAAATAATTACTTACAGGCATTCTTCCCTTGCCATAATATGTAATATGGTAGATCTCCTCTTCCTCATCAGCTCCATTTCTATACAAAGAAGAACACAACTAAGTTGTGAAAGATTAATGAATAAGTTCAGCAGAGGATTCTAGAATGCTTAGCTTCGCTTTTATTAATAGCGCATACCTATAGATTCTAGAGCAACCATTCACTATTATGTGGTTCTTTGTTCAATCACCCAAAAGAACAGAATTAGTAAACCGGTTTCTGCATTGCTGGAATTGAGAAATTTTGAAAGCTTTCTTTATTTGATCCGGTCTCTCTGAAAAATTGTGGTGATTTGATTATACAAATTATTAAAGGTGCAAGTCTCAAGAGAGAAGCAAAACCAATTTTAGATGAGTATTTAATTATGGCAAGCTTTTGGGAGATTTTGAAATGAGAGGAAGATCTTTTGAGGCAAAGAGGTGATATGTTGTCGGGTAAAATACATTTTGTAGTCTCGTTTATAAGGTCCTTAGTTACAAATGAGTTTCCTCTATTTCCCTTTAAATCTTTACAGATAGGAGACCTCCAATCCAATCTTCAGGTTTCCTTCAATCTCAGTTGGATGTCCACCACCACCCTCTTCCTTCCTTATATCTTTTAAAAGAAACAACAGATTGCCTTTTTAATTTAATACTATATATATCTACAATTTTTTATACCTGAGCGCCGGCTAAGTTGCGATATCTCGACCATTCTCAACAGCCTAACCCTTCTATGTTTACTTGTCAAAGTAATTCTTAACTTATTAAATTTTAGATAGGGGGTTACCATGGTTTGAATTCATTGTCGGTAAGCTTTTTTACCATTTACATTAAATTCTATATTATAAAAAAATATATATATAGTCAAGCTAGCTCTCCTTATACAGTTGAATATAGATGAGAAATCATTTCTACGAAATATTTGCGTGATATTTTCATATTGTGCTCAACACCGTGTAGATTTTTGGGTAGAGATATTTCCCTTATTCATGAACTTACAATCTTCCTCATCTATAACCAATCGATGCAGTACAACGGTGGCACTTAAAATCAAACAAAACGTTAGAAGAGAGAGAGAAAGTAGATCCATGTTCTAACACCTCAAGGACTTGACACTAGAAGGCAATGTTGCATGCACATTTAGCCGAAATCATATGCTGATATATTAGACTTCATTGTTGTCTCAAGTTCAAGAAGATTACCTTTCAAGATCACTTGAAAAGAGTGTGGCACCCTAGGAGATAAGAAAGAAATTCAAAACCAAAAACATGAAAGCAGATTCCAGAAGAGATACTGATATCGGTAGATCAAAAGGAAAATTACGAACCTAATTAGAATAGGTAGTCAGATCAAATAAAAAATTATTTATCTAAAATAAAGAGCAGGGTAAGAGATGGTAGCACTTACGGGCTGAATTATGTTTCCCCCTCCATCATGACAGCCAATGCAAGATTGGCTAAACAATGCACCGCCTCTTTCAATTTCTACCGTTTGGGCAAGGCATCCTTTAACATAAATTACATGGAAGAAGCCAAGTCAGGAAATTGTATAAATAAATGCATATCAGTAAGATATTAGATTTCCGTTAAATTCATATCAGTATGTTTTCTTTAATAAAAATAATATTTTTGGCAATTTAGAGATGAGAACGAAAAAAAAAACCGAAAAGGAAACAATCTTGTAAATTCGTCATAATTTAGGAAATTTTCCTTCAAGGAAATTTGTATTTTACATGAATCTGTTTCCAAATTCATAAATAACTTAAAGTGATTTTAGCTAAACGTGCGCATACATAACTTTGGAAGTACGCAATGAACGAAGGTAGCCTTCAAATCATTTCATTTTCTAGGAAGACTTCGAAACAGGACTTGAGGGCCAGAGGCGGACGTTTCTGTTTCACACTTACAAATGTCACGCAAGGACTTTTGTTAATTCATAACCATCTGTATGATGAGATAAGCCCTAAAAAAGATACTATAGATCCACTCCAAATTTGAGATTAGTGACGATTTGACAAGATTCAGACACACACACTGCTTCTGATTCTAGCAAAATTGATTATACCGTCAACCGTCTAAGTCGAAATCACAATACACTTCTGTAATACGTTTCAGAATATGCGTTTTTGACGGTATGGCAATTTGAACGGAAAACAGCAATAAGTAGTGAATACATTAGTAGTGTATGTGTATGGTTTCACCTGGGGTTTTGGTGATAGGAGATAATGCTATCAGCACAGCAATGAGAGGAGGAGCGAAGCTCTTGGGAATCTTAAGTTGCTGTCCGCGCTTTTGACAAACAGCGGTTGATCGCTCTCCCTGGTTCACTTACAGCTTTGAAACTTCCAATTTTCTGGCAACGATACATACAAAGAAGAGAGGGAGAAGAGAGAGTAGAGAGACCTTAATTGAGAAGCAATGGGAAGCAATGCTAAAATCTGAAATTGCGGAGAGAAGATGCATCCCTTCGGCCTCAAGCTCAGCCCCTCTCTCTGTCTCCCTCGCGGGTTTAGGATGTGGCTGCCGCCTTAATCGCAAGTGCAAGCGGGTCGGACAACCCTGCTCCGATCATTTTCTTTTACTTTTTTTTTTTAATTAATCATTCAAAAATCAAAATAATATAGATTTACAGGTTTAGCGCATATATTACCTTTTTCATTATTAATTAATTAATTTTAAAACATCGAAAATAATATCTCATGCTTTTAGGAATTAGGACGAGCAAATAAATAAATAATTTTTTCAATATATATTTTATAATATGGTGTTAGTGACCATTATAATCTTTTTTTTTAATTTAAAACACATTAAAAAAAGTAACGAGTGATATAGTATTGAAAGTTATTATGTTTTTAAACTACAATTATATTTCAAACATATATATTTGAATTAGTATATTGAAACTATAACTTCGGTTTAGAAATCTTTCTGATCATAAAATGATCAATGATTTAGTTTACTATCGAAGTGAAAACGAAAAACATATTAGACATAGAGTGATCAAACAAATAAATTGTATAAATGTACTGAAAAAATCAAAATATATATAAAAGAAGAGAATAATATAAGGTGGAATGGGGCAGAAATTGAGACAAAAAGAGAGCGTTGAAACAACAGACGAAATATGGATGGCGGTAGGCAGTGGCAGATGGCAATATTGCATAATGGGAGTGAGTGAGGAGGCATGCTTGGCTCCTGGCACGCCACCCGCAGCAGCCGAATCCAGACGACAGATTGGGGCTGTGCTTGTGGCATACAGGGAGCCAGGCATGCCCTGGGCCGCCGCCACTGCCACTCCAACTCTCATATCTCAACTCAACTCATCGCCAATGCGTTATATATAGTATACTACATGGGGGTGCGGAGAGAAAGCGAGAGTGATTATATTAATTGTTGCAGTTTCCTTTAATGGATGATTTATATATGTAAAAGATGATCTCCATTCCATTAATTCTCCACCATCAGCGCCACTCTTGGCGCGCGTGGGTGCCTACCATTTTAGATTTTACCAAGTGAAGGGAAGGGCAGGGATGGAATCCAATATCCATATATTTTGAATTGCTGACCTGCCATATTCCCTCATTTCCAATCCTATATAGTATATATCAATATCCTATCCTCCTTTTCCTTCTTTCCTCCTTCACTTTCTATTTCCAACGCGCACCCTCACCCTTTTTCTCGCTTAATTACTCATTCTTCTCATATATATCTCATCTAATCAAAATCAACATTCTATTTCTCTCTCCATAAATTATCATTTTCATTTTTGCATTCTTTTTAATCCCAAAATATATTAAAAATTGCATTTTTTTTTGTTTACTAAGATTCACTACCGCACCACCCGATTAAATCGCTTAAATGTCGAGTATTTTTCTTAGTAAAGTGCACTATAATCGTTGCAGCACATTCAAAAGTACTTTGATTTCTCAAACCATCGTCTCGTCCTTAAAAGTTTTGCAGGAACCACTTTAATTTCTTGAACTACGTTCGGATTAATTTTTGTATTAAAAAATTAAATGTTGTTTTCCATAAATAGGATATGCCATCATTTTTATGTTATAGATGTCCATTTTATGTTATAGACTCAACAATATGTTATACATTTTGATTTTGTAGAAGCCATAGCCGTTTAACGAAGCTTTGAGGATAGCAAACCATTTGGGATTGCACTCAATCCAAGTTGAAATAGTCTTCATTCAAGTTATGTTCACCTCATTATTTTGTGAGAGGAGATTATTTTCTTAATGAGATTGAAACCTTGTAAAGAAGATTAAAGAAGGAAGGGGAATATGGTAGCTCATCTTCTAGGCCAAACATGCACTGGAGATCAACACAAAGGATTTTATTTTATTTTATTTATTTTTTAATTGAGGAGTGACTATTATGTGTGTTGATAGAGTTGTGAGAATGGAGATGAGAGGTGGAATAGCAGAACGTGAGTTAGGATTGAGAGCAAATGAACATAATGTTGAAATAGTGGGCGAGAGAAACTGTGGGAGGGCTGGTGGTGAGCTGGTGTCCACTAAGCTCTTTTATCTCATTAGAGTTGAATGTATATTTCTTCAACGTTTGTTTTATGCAGTTGAATGTCTAGTTTAATAAATAAATAAATAAATAGGATATGTGATTTTTGTTTAGAGAAAAATAGAGTGTGATTTAATTTAGTTCAACGTTCTTTTTCAGGCTAGTAGGTATTTTATAGATTCTTAGATTGCTCCGTAGTTTCTCGAAACTGTTCTTAAGCAAGAGTTTAGCAGGTATGTCTATTACGTGTTCAGTATAAGATACAATTTAAGAACGAAATGCTTGAGACAATTTTTTCTCGCACGAAATGATAGTTTTATTAATTTACACGTGTTTGGTTCTAGCATGAAAAACTGGATTCTTTTGTTATATGGTGTGCACTTATGTCGTGACAAAAGAGTTGAGAGGTTTGGTCGTACTAATTCTGACATCTCTCATTAATAACATTATTCCACGTGACTATGAGTTATACCTTGATTGAAGTTATTACTCAATATTATGTTTTCGAGTCAGACTTTGCTACAATTTATTTCTTCGAACTTTGGAAAATACAATTTGATCTTAGGTAGATGCATGAAGTCGAGGTTCCTTTCTAGTCTATTGACATCAATATCAAATCTAATATGTAATTTAATTGGTTGTTTTTAGAGTTAAAAGTATATGTAAACTAGTATATTAATTATTACGTTAGTATAATATTTGTACTTTGAACCTTTTAATTTTTATTTATTTTTTTATCTTCTTCTTCTTCCTTAGTAGTTGGAGGTTTGGGAGTTGAATTAGTAGTTGACACATTGAAGTTGGAGAAAAGAACCGCGACCTTATCAAAAGGAAAAAAAGAGAGAATTCCCGCGATATAAATATATCCTCGAATTAGATTTGTATCTTAATTTATAACTGAAAAGGAAAAAAAGAAAAGTTGTACTAGTTTTTAGCGCGCAAGGCCAGCCTCGAGCATCAGCGTCAGCGGCACGGCACGGCACAGAATAACAAGAAGCCGATAATAGGATACTTCCAATGGCGGATTTCACAACATGCACCTTTGTGTTCTTCTTCGCTTTGCTGTCTTTTCACATTGTTATTTCTGCAATTATTTTGGGCTATCGATTTCTCCTCTGTTCTCATTACGTTCAGCATGGTGACTCCCAAACCAAATCCTCCACGTCTTCAGGTCACATATTCTTTCTTACTCTCTTATCTGTCGTTGGGTTTCGATACTTTTCCTTCTGTTATACTTGTTGATTTTTACCTGCACTGTGATTTATACCCAGTTAGTTACCCCGATGTTTTATTTGTCTGGCATCGTGGTATACTATAATTTTGATCTTCCATTTGGTCGGAAAATTATTTCCATTGTTTCATTTCGTATTGATACGAGCTTCTTTTGTGATGCCGAGTAGCATATTTAGTTAACTACTGTTCATTTGTAATATTTGAGGCGGACTGTTACAGTCTGACTGTACGAGTTCATAATTTATCGCACAGAGAGAATATTGTAGAAGTTTACATTCTAATCTTGCACAGCAACAAGTCATTCTAACAAAATCGAAGTTGTAACAGAGTATATTTCAGGCGGAGTTTTGTTAGCATGCACACACACGTTTGATAGATATTGTCGGTCCATGAAAAGTTTGTTCGGTAAATATTGTTAGTCTTGTTCAGTTTGTTTGGATTGTGCATTGCATAATGCATATTATAGCTCAGCTGCATTTGGAGAAGTTTGTTTTTGTAACATTTGAGATTTCAACATTCTTACAGAATTTTAATTGTGTGGAGTCAATTTCTTCACACACATACAACAATCACAGCTTATCCATTGTATATGACCTACCGATCGAAGTTGCTTTTGATGATACTCGTAAGAGTGAACAATATCAAGTCCGGCTTCAAGAACGAGAAGATTGAAAAGATTTCTGGAATTATGATTTAAAGGCATCTGCATCTCCATTATGTGAATATTTATTTATTGAAGCTTTGTTTGCAAAACAATTTAAGGGATATCAAAATGCTCTGTTGAGTTTTGACAGACTTCACAAATATAAATGTTCATGCATGCAAACATTTCAGAGCAGTTACTTGTAACTTCTATGAAAACCAACTACAGAAATAACATAAAACCTTATTCCCCGACTCACACTTTGTGATGTGTGTGATTCCTATGTTCTACTGCTTCTCACCTGGTTTAAACTCCATCTACAAACTCCTCATTCATGCTTAATTTTACATGAATTTCATGACTATCCATTTTATTTTCTCTTACCATCTTATTTGCAGATAGAACAGGAGAAAAGTTCACTAGTTTACTTATCTAATGTTTAAAAGATGGAGATGATGATGTTGATTGTTGAACTATTCATCAGCTCATCCCTAATTTTATGAAACTACAGTTGAAATTAGTGCTACAATTGATTATCAATATCATTATACTATGACTAAAGGCATCATCTATCCGATGGAAAACAAAATTTATATGAAATGTACATTTATTTGCAGGAGCCTTATGTTAGTAACAAAGATAATCCATATTTTGATTCTCCATTAGAGGGCCACGGTTTTACTTCTAACGCCAGTTCCCAAGAAAGGATTATCAGCCAGAATACTTTTCAGTCTACATCTGATTATGGTGACGTCAATATTAGAAATAGAAAATCAGTTTCAAAAATTATCAACAAAGATACAGAGCCCCAAATCGACGATTCAGGCTTGGATATTATTTTTGAACCATTTGAGAGATCGTCATCTGGAAGGTGGTTAAAAGGTGGCAAGACATTACCATTTGCTTTCCCAACTATTTTGTCGAATTTGAACCCTGATGTGGGAGACTTTAATAATAGAACAAGCAAACGTGAGCCTGAGACCTTTCAAGAATATCACACCACAGACAAGCCGGCAAGGCCCTGGACTGAAAAGTCATTTAGTGTGAAGAAAAGGAAAGATGACTTCTCTGGCGTTTCACTACCTCAGTCAGCAGCTTCATTTTACAATGGGTGGTCACCTATGATGGAAGTTGCTGAATCGTGTGAAAGCTTTGAAAGGCTAAATGCTTATCTGAAATCCAAAAGGGATGATGTCAATGCAGGAGTCCCTGGAAGATTTCTGCATGTTGTCATAGGAAAAGATGTTTCAGGTAATACTTTTGGTTGACTCTTAATTTGCCATTCTTTGTCGATCTCCTAACGTAGAAGATTTATTTTAGGATATCATACTTGCTAATGTTCTTTCTAGTTGATGTAATACCGAATGTAAGAATTGTATTCCAGATTTCAGAATGATCCAAAATACAAAAAGAACTGGTTATATATAAGCAACCAACTTAACTAACTCATGAAGGAGACTAACAGCTATATTTCTAACAACTAACTAACAGCTAACTTAACATTACATCATATTCCATCTGTCCCAAAAGAAAAACTCGACCACGAGTTTTTTTAAGTGGCTAGCTGAAAAGCAGCCTCCGCTTGATAGGCATAGATGTCCGCCACATTGAAGATAGGATTTATTTTCAAGTCTGCCGGAAGATTGATCTTATAGGCATTGTCCCCATATTTTTGCAGGACTTCAAAGGGCCCGATCTTTTGATTATGAAGTTTATTGTAGGTGCCTGCTGGAAAACGGGATTTTTAAGAAAGACCATGACTAGATCCCCTTCTTTAAATTGCTGTTGTTGTCGATGGTAGTCAGCATTAGCTTTGTAGGTTGCGGCAGCTTTTAGTAAATTCTCCGTGACTTCCTTATGAAGCTCCACGATGTGTTCCGCCATATGTTCAGCCTCCTGTGGATCGGTTCTTCATGTGGTTGTATGCAAATTCAGCCTGCGCTAGAGTAAGATCCCATTGCTTAGGTTTGTCTCCACCTAGGCAGCGTATAAGATTCCCCAAAGTTCGATTAGTCACTTTGGTTTGGCCATCCATTTGGGGATGACTAGTGGTGCTGAACTGTAACTTTGTATCAAAATTTCTTCCATAACATCTTCCAGAAAAAACACAAAAACTTGACATCGCGGTCAGAGACAATTGTCTTAGGTATGCCATGAAGTCGGACAATCTCTTTAAAAAATAGGTTGGCCACATAGATTGCATCTAACGTTTTTTTGCAAGGTAGAAAATGTGACATCTTACTAAAGCGGTCCACTGCTACTAAAATGGAGTCATATCCTCGCTGTGTTTTTGGGAGTTCGAGGATGAAATCCATCGAAAGATCCTCCCAGATAGTTGTAGGAATAGGTAGTGGAGTATATAAGCCAGTATTATGTGCCTGCCCTTTGGCTGTCTGACAAATAAGACAACGAGACACAAAGTTGTATACATCCTTGCGAATTTGAGGCCAATAAAAACGCGTGGCTAGAAGGTCCAATGTCTTATCACGGCCCAGGTGGCCAGTGAGGCCGCCACTATGTAGATCTTGGATTAAGGATTCTCGAAGGGAAGTATGAGGTATGCATAAACGGTCACTTTTAAAGAGATATCCATCAAGAATATGGAAGTCATTGGAATTAACATTCTGATTGCATTGCTGCCAAAGTGTGTGAAAGTCCCTGTCATTTTCATAGGATGTAGGTAGATGTTCAAAGGCAATGACTTGCCCAGAAAGTAAGGTCAAGATGCTAGCTTTCCGACTTAAGGCATCAGCAACTTTGTTAGGCATCCTTGCTTTGTGCTTAATAACAAAATCAAATTTATGTAAAAAGGAGATCCACCTAGCATGCATGCGGTTAATTGTTTTCTGGGTTTGTATATACTTAAGTGAGAAATGGTTAGTGTAAAGTACAAATTCTCGGCCTATAAGATAGTGCTCCCATTGTTTAAGCGCTCTAATTAATGCATATAGTTCTTGTTCATAGGTACACCATTTTTGTCTTGGGGGGTAAGTTTCTCACTAAAGTATTCCAAGGGATGGCCTTTTTGGGACAAAACAGCACCTATACCAATGCCTGAAGCATCTACGGCTACTTCAAATGGTTGAGAAAAATCAGGCAAGCCAAGGACAGGGGTGTTGCTTAGTTTATCCTTAAGAGTTTCAAAGCTAGAGTCCTGGTTTTTGTCCCAAAGGAACTTTCCTTTCTTTAAGCATTCAGTTGAGGGAGCTGCGATGGAGATAAAATGTTTAATGAATTTTCTATAAAAAGAAGCAAGTCCTAAAAAACACTGGATATCCCTAACAGAGGTTGGTTTTGGCCATTTCTGAATTGCTGAAATCTTAGAAGGGTCAATGGAAATGCCGAATTGATTAATATAGAAGCCTAGGAATGCAATTTCCGTGGTGAGGAAGGAACATTTGCCTAAGTTAATGTACAGTTGATGCTTGTGCAGTATTTCAAAGAGAATTCTAAGGTGACTTAAGTGATCCTCAACTGTTCGACTATAAACAAGTATATCATCGAAATAAACCACAATAAAATTATTGAGAAAGGGTTGTAAAACCTGGTGGATAAGGCGCATGAAGGTGCTCGGGACATTGGATAAACCGAATGGCATCACCAACCACTCAAAGAGGCCTTCATGGTTTTAAAAGCCGTCTTCCATTCGTCCCCTGGTTGGATCCTGATTTGATGATACCCACTTTTGAGAACGACTTTAGAGAAGAATTTGCCGCCATGTAGTTGATCCAATAGATCCGACAGTCTTGGGATAGGGAAACGGTATTTTATGGTTATTTTATTTATAGCCCGACTGTCCACACACATCCGCCAAGAGCCGTCCTTTTTAGGTGCAAGTAGGACCGGAACAGCACACAGACTAAGGCTGGGACGGATGTGTCCTTTCTGGAGTAACTCGTTGTTCTGTTCATGGAGTCTTGAACTTACAGGTTTATCCCAAGGTGTCCGACGAATAGGAGTCTTGAGGCGTTTCTTTTCTATCTTTTCTTCAATTTTGGTGGCCATTGATATCACATCAGTGAGGAGGCCAAAAGGTTGAGTGTCCATCTGATCTTGGATATCATCCCGAAGATCATCAACGAACCTGGCAATCTTGTAATCCTCTGTCTCCCCTAGATTCGTCCGAGCGCCAAGGCGATGAAAAGATTCACTATAATCGGCGATCGACTTGGTACCTTATCGACACCTTTGGTACTTCTGGTAAAGGAGTTGCTCAAAATTGGCTGGCAGAAAACGTTCACGGTGCAGCATACCTGGCCAGCAACGAATAGGTCGTTTGCCCAAACGACGCCGGTTGATCTCCAACTGATCCCACCACGCAGATGCGCCAGACTGAAGCTTAAATGCAACCGGGCGGACTTTCTTATCCTCCGGAGTGTTGGTATAGTGGAAAAAATTTTCAACGTTCTTAACCCAATCCAAGAAAGCTTCCACGTCCATCTTGCCATTAAAGGTGGGGAGGTTGATCTTCATTCGGAAGTCTGTACGAACACCGCCCCTATTGTAGTCGCCCCCTCGATCAAATCGTTGATTGGCCCGAAAAAAATATCATTTGTCGTCAGAAGAATCCGAATCTTGGATACGTAGTTGCAGATCCTGACGACGTCGCTCATTTCCTTCCCCATTTCTTGCTGCCTCAGGGGTTCGCGATTGGTTTCTTGGTTGATTCCGGTGCTGGTTGCCGCGTTCTTCGACGTTCCAATTTCCCAAGTCCAATCGAAGACGTTCTTGCTCGACCGAAATCAATTCCAGTTGATGTCCCACATTCTCTAACAGCTCATGGATATTCTGGACGCTAGCTCGAACCTCACCCAGGGAGTCTTCTGCCAACAGTAAACGATTGGTAGTTGATCTGGGCGACAGAGCTTGTACTGTCGAAGGATCCACCGCATGACCTTTCCTGGAAGCCGCTGTGTTCTTCCCCCCATCAGGTCCTAAGATTGATTTAGGGCTCTGATACCAATTTGATGTAATACCGAATGTAAGAATTGTATTCCAGATTTCAGAATGATCCAAAATACAAAAAGAGCTGGTTATATATAAGCAACCAACTTACCTAACTCATGAAGGAGACTAACGGCTATATTTCTAACAACTAACTAACAGCTAACTTAACATTACATCACTAGTATTAGTCCATCTAAAGTTTAGCACACATTTGGTTTATATGACAATATTGATATACCTTCCATGGTACTATGGAGAACTTGAAACTATTCTTCTAGGGGTTTGTCAATGATGCTCTGGGATTCTATGGTTTTTATGTCCTCTGACTGTTTGGTTGATTAATGATTTATTTGTTGAAATAAAAACAGTACTGTGGCACCCTCAAATGTTAGTTGACATTTGCTAAGCAAATTGCTCAGGAATATAAAATCTCTATTTAGATCTATGTGTTAGTTCAATACAAATTGAAAGGAAACTAGAAATCTGTCAAAAGAAATTTTCTGCCATCTCATGTCATGACTTGACTGGAGATAGAAAGTTATCCTATTTCTCACTTTTTCTTTTTTTGCCATATAGTAAACTACAGATGAGATGGTAAAACTTTAAATAGCTACAGATGAGATGGTAGAAATCCACCTCGGAAAACTGGAAATCTGATTAATATTAAGATTGCCAATTTAAACCAAAATCAAAGTCTAGATTTGCCTCTCGAACTGTCGGTCCCACAATTTCTTTCTACATCTAACTAAAAGAGTTTATCTTAATCTGTCAACTGAAAATTTCAGCAATAGTTTTTTTTTTTTTGAGGTATAATTTTTAATTTAAGGAAAGTATGTTTGAATTCATTTGGACTAATTTATAGACGTAAATGGAGAGTAATTATGTGGAGAAATTTGAAGATG